>CATIWR010232572.1:0-10947 GCA_949677035.1 Omphalea diandra | reverse complement strand
TCCTTTTTCTTCTTCTTCTTCTTCTTCTTCTACTTCTTTTTTTTCCTCCTTTCTTCCTCTTTTTCATTCTATTTTCTACACTCCCTCACATTTTTTGTAACATCCCTATCCCTATTCATTGGCATTATCACATGAATATATTTATTGCACAAATGATATGAAATCACATATGAACATATGCATAGGATAAATAATATTTTTGACATGTGAATTGTAAAAACACGACAATGACAATGACATCGTTGCATTTGGGATACTTGAACATATATCCAATGTTTGCATAGTTATATGACAAATTATTTAATGTTGTGTGCTTATTATAGCATCATAAATAATGGTGTTTTAGAGCTTAATTAAAAGTATAAGGACCATCTAGGAATTAGGAGATGGATGGAAGTGCTTAAGGAGTGAGGAATATGGACTAAAAGAGGAAAAATGACATTCCAACCAATGGAAATGAAACACCATGATTTTATATTATTATAATAAGTTTATATCTGCTAATCAGGGTTAGAATTGAGGGGAAAAATGTGGGTTATACCAGAAACAAAGAGAGAGCAAAGGAAGAAGAAGAAGAAGAAAAAGAAGAAGAAGAGAGGGAGAAGAGTGAGCTGCCTAAGGTTTTCCAATTCTGGGACAGTAGGTAAGTAATTTATATTCTTCTCAACTAGAATTAACCTCTCATGACATGTTAATCATGCATGGTTAGTGAGAATTATGGAGTAATTGTGATAGGGCTTTTGGATGGAAGTTATAAACCAAGAGAACAAGAGCTGATTCTGTTGATTTTGGCTATTAGAGCAGAATTTTACACCCACGATTTTGTAACCCTAGAAGAGGAATTGGGGAAAGTACAAAACATGAAAGTTGTAGTCTTATGTCTCATATAAATGCATATGAAACAGTTTTACTTGATTCTGTGTGTGTAAAGAGATATGATCCCTTCATCAGGACTAGGTCAAATCCGAACCGATATGATCTCAGTCTTCTGTTTTGTTATATTTTGATGGCCTTATGTTCTGATTCTGACAAAGTGTAAAATATGAAATTTGTAGGATTATGTCCTCTCTAAACACCTGTAAACCAGTTTTAATTTATTTCTTGTGTGGAAAGAGTTATGGCTTATTGATTGGGACTGACTCTGTACCGGGGTGAAATCCACCTTTCTTTTGAATCTGTTTTCCAAGTATTTGATGGCCATAGATTCAGAATTTTATGATTGTCCAAACTTGAAAGTTGTGCATTTATGTATGACGTACATACCTGTGAAATAGGTTTGCCAAATTCGGCATGGTTGTTGAGATGTTGTCCCTTCATCATGACTGGTTGGCAACATGTTACAAACCTGCACATCCTGAGATTAGTCCTTTGTTTTGGTGACCTTATAGACTGAATTAGATAATGAGTAAAACATAAAAAATGTTCCACCATATGTTGGACTAGGTTGGTTAACCCTAAGTCTTGGACCTCTTTGATCTTAACAAAGGAGATTGATCAATTCTAATATTTCCATTAAGTGTTGTTTTGTAGAATTAAGTTAAACTTTCAATTGGAAGTTGGATGGATTTCACAATCTTTAATGAGGCAAAGTATTATCAAAATTCACGGTCAGTGATTTGTAATTCGCAATCCCAACTCTGCTCAAGATAGGTTGAAACTAGCCCAGACGAATTCGCGGGCATCGTCATTGTTGCGACTGATCCAAAAATGGGAGTATCAAAATCATAAATAAATTCGAGGTCATTGTCACACCTTAGTCGCAACTGCAACTATCATAGTGATAGGAGAGGGAACAAAGTCCTCAACCATAATGTGCCAAGTGTCCCAGGCATCCATTGAAGAACAGAATTAGCGAGGGTAACATTGTGGGTAGTGACCGCGATTCATGAAGATGAAAATTATCCTTCAAATAAAAGAATTTTTGTCTCAGTCGCTCCCTGTATAAGGACTGATTGTGACTGCGAAGTTTATATGCAATTAGAAAGCAACAATTATATTTTGTTGATGGACCAATGAGAAGCAAACATGTGGACTAGTTGTGAGACACAAATGGGGTTTTTCACCGAAATTTTTGGCTCATGTATGGTAATTGGAATGTCGTAACCAAAAATTTAGTAGCGGCCGCGACTCTGGCTATCATGCAATTAATGCAGAATATGTATAGCATGTCTTGAAGATTTGATAAGCTTCAAAGTCTAACGTATCTTTGGTGGGCATGAGCTATAAATACTCCATAAAATATATGTAAATGCAAGGGAATTCATTAACTTGTAACCAAACTCTTGCAAATTTGCTACTCATTCTTTTAATTCTTCTTTATGCTTTAAGTGATTATTTGGTGTGAGCATTAAACACCAATTGTAAAAGGTTTTAGTGTGAGCCTGTGAAAACACTTGAGATAGGTTTTAGTGTGAGCCTTGTAAAACACTTGTAAAAGGTTATTATGTGAGTCTTGAAAACACAAAGTGTAAAAGTTAGGCATGAGCTTGGAAACACCATTTTGAGTGAGTGAAACACCCAATTGCAGAAAATTAGGGAGTGGACGTAGGGTTGGTTAATACCTGAACCACCATAAATCTTTATGTCTCTTTTCCACTCTATCTTTATCCCTTACTTTAATATTTATTTAAACACCAATTCAACCCCACCCCCCCCCCCCCCCTTTACCCCCCCATCTTCGTGCATAGGGCCAACATAGTTCATTCATTACTTTGATCTTTTTTCACATTTACCTTAAGCAAGATTCTTTTCGATTCCCAAGAATCACATATGACTATAGGCAAAACTAATTCACCTTTTTTCACTAATGTATAACATAGAAACCTTATGAATTATGAGGTTTTTAATGGCTTGTAATGTAGGGCTTAGGCTTAAGCTACAAAAGAGTGGTCAAGTTCAAAGATAAGAGAATGATATCAAAACATGAGTTATACCATTAAATGCAAACTGTGATTGTAATTAATAAGTGCATCAATCATGTTAATTATTTACGAGACTTTTAAAAATACATTAATGCACATGCATAGTTGTTTGTGATGGCTATTATTTAATGTTTTTCTCTTTTTCTTTTTAATTTTTATTTGCCACCCCTAAATTTGATTTAAAATTTATGCTTATATTTTTATAATTAACATGCCTTTCTTGCAGCCTTGTAATTATGTACATAATTAACAATTTACATCATTATAGAACCATATTCTAACTCATTCTCTTAATAGGGGGTAAAATATCGGTTAGATTATATGGTCATAATAATAGTAATGGGTTAGAGAAAGAAAAGGCTAATTATACTCACAAGTGAGTGTACATAAAGGCTCAAAACTGGTAATAAGGATTAATGTAAATCAATGTATGGATAGGGAATAATGGGTTAACCAAAGAATGCCTTAATCATTTCCCTAAGATTGTCAAGTCATATGATTTCACCTTGAAAGTTGTTTCAGTAAGTTATAGCACATGTAGAAGTTTCCTCTAACTTAAAATGGTGTAAAAAAAAAAAAACAATTATAGGGAATTTCCTAATTTGTTGAGACGAAATAATCAGTTATAATGTGTTTAACCAATCTTGAATAAAAAAATGATTATTAAGCTCAAGTCAATATCAAAAATAAATTTACTTAACCAATTCCAAACAAAGATTATAAATTTTCTTTATGAATTTTTAACCTTAAAAATAAAAACCAAAACAAACCATAAAAAACATGCTAACTTAACATCAAGCTCAAAAGTAATTACTTTAAATAACAAAAGGAACCTTTTATCAAGTACTAAATTGGAATCAATAGTAAAGAACTCTAAAGAAAACTCCCTCAAACTTAAACATCATTGTCCTTAATAATTAAAAATAAAAAATTAAAGATCAAAAGAAAGGAACTTACCTTTCGAAGTCGGGGAGAATGAGTGGAATATAATATGGTTGTCAAGCAAAGTAGAAGCAACTGCAAAGGTAACATTCATAAGACCATAAGAGCAATATTCTAGTCATTAAAATGTGGCAATAAAAAGAACACATAGCCAAAATGCCACAATGACATATATTGTAAGAAGTACTAAATTAGGAGTGTAATGCTATCTACAAGTGATAGCTAACATAAGACAAGTTCAAAAGTTCAACACCAAACATGCACAAAGTTTCAAAAACATTAACAAAAACAACAAGATTCATAAAAGAAAATAATAAAAACAAATCAAGATGGGATTATCAATCCATCGACAGAGGAAGAGAGGAAAACCAATGTACTCAAAGTAAGCTTGCACACTCCCATCCATATTAACCATTTTGGTGTTAAAAGTCGAAAGTCATCCATACACCTCTTCTTTTAAGATAGACTAGAGGTGATCTATATACTATAATTAGGATACCATATGTATTAAGTGATCTTCCAAATGGCTCAGGGATAGCAGTGGAGGATCATAAGAAGAAGACTCTTCAGCAAGTATGTCCCTTGGTGCATCACCCTCATCTACATCATTAACCGTAATTGCTTCTTACACATTTTGGATCAACACATAACCATCCCCATCATTCTTCACAAGCCTAATGCAGAGCATACTATTTTAAGATAAGTAATATAAGCATAGGGCTTTGGTAAAGTGCAAGGCATTTCGTGGGTCATATAAGCACAAATAGTGTACGATGATAGTAATGAAACCTTCCACAAAAATATACTTGAATCCCTTTTTGTCGCAATATTCATATGGTTCATAATCCACCCAATAGTGTTGATTTCGTGGTTAAATTTCAAGCATCAAAGGTACAAGAGTTCAATTCAATTCGTTATACTATTGCTCTCACCCTAATTAATGACAAAATAGGATAATAAGCGATGAATATATCATATAGAAGGGTTTTTGTAATTCTATTATTTTGCTCACTATAGCCTCATACCTAGAGGTTCCACCTATAGATGTTTACACTTCTTAATTGTTAAAGTCCTTAAGAAAATCATTTAAACCCTCATTCTTAAGATGGAAAGCTTTGGCAAATTTACTCAAAGAGAGGATGAAAAGGACTATTGAGAAGTTGAAAGTTGATCATGCTAATGAGTTACAGTATATGAAACCTCTTTATTTATAAGGAAAAAGTAGCAAAAAAAAAAAAACATATGTGAGCTCGTTATAGGAATTGGTATAGAGTTGGGCTGAGTTTTCCCATTATAGGACCATAAGGTGCTCTTGGATTATATTTATCAAACCTACATTCTTTAAAGCTCTTAAATCAATGAAGTTAATGGGGGGGGGGGGGGGGGCGCAGTTAAGGCGTTTAGAAATAATCACATACCTTTTTTTGTGGGCATTATAGCCAAAGACAAAATCAGTACCCAAAGATGGAGTTGTGCTTAAAGACCCAATTTTCCACTTTGTGGTGGTTTTGAGACACTTGGACATGGTGGGGGCTAAATTTAAAGAAGAAAGGAATATATTTTACTATTTTATAATGGTCAGTAGGTAAATTTTTAGGATGGTGAGATTAGTCTATTGAGTCTTTTCATGCATATGAGCATGTTAACCATATTGCAGAGAATCTTTAGATGTTAAGAAATAATCCAGTTGTAGGTGTAACTAAATATCATATAATTTATTGAGATGTTGTAGAGATTTACTACATAATACTTGTTATAGCAAAAAATTATGATAGATTGAGGAAGCAAGGGACAATTGACCTTAAGGCGCTGTAGATCATATTGAGGTTGAGGAGTGGCTTTGAGGAACTAAGAGAATCGTAAACAGGCATACTTGAGACCTGCTAAAGACATATGAGAATATCTCGTTACATATTAAATAACTGTCATAACACACTTTAGTACTTGCTCGAGGAGCTGCCAAAGAATTATATCCTTGGGTATATATTTTTGAATGATTGCATTTATATAATGCTTTGTTGAGTCTTGTTCAAATGGTTATTTCTTAAATATCATTTTTGAAGCCCTATAACGCAAGGGGAAAACCGTAAGCCTAAGATTATAGGCCTCATGATGCAAGCTTGATAATGATAACTATTATAGTTATTTTCTAATATGCAAGGAGAAGTTACAAAAGAAGAAGAATAAAGGCCTTAATAAACTTTAGATTAAACATCAAACTAAACCTAAGCTCACGAAGACCAAAAACCTAAACTTTCTAGCTAAGGTTTAAATGGTTATATAGCCATCTTACTTAGTTATACAACCATCTATTTAGATATAAAGTTAATTAACAAACCCCAGCTAGCAAAACTTTTTAATAATCTTATCCCCTATAAAACCGTAGGTTGCACAACCAACCTTATGCGTATATAGACCACTTGAAAACTCTAATTCTAGAACATTCATTGCCCTTATCCATTATGGAGTACAAACAAAGCCATTCTAGCACTAGCGCACACCCATCTCCTCTATAAATAGCTCTAATTTAGAGAGAAAGAAAGAGACTTGGAAACCTTAGTGTTACTTTACCAAAATTATCACTCACAAACCTTAAGTACATAAAAACTAAACACCTTACCTATCACATTAGAGATATAAGGTATTTCCAAAGGTTTTTGAGACCTCATTTTGTATGTTCATTATTATTTAGAGGATAATGTATCAATCCTAGTGCCTCTAAAAGAAAGGCTAAACTAAAAGAGCATATAGAATATTGATTTCTTATCCTTTCCTTCTCATTCCCTTTTCTTTTTTATCTTCTTTTTTGGAATATCCTTAGTCAAAATTGTCTGTACAAACCCTTTTGCAGTCTACACATGTCACAATAGTCTATAAATGCCCTTTTGTGGTCTGTATAGATCACTAAAGGTTGTACATTTTGTACAGGGTACTTCGATGCTAGAACAATATAGTTTTCTCATCCATCCATAGTTGAATTGTATTGGTTTTTTAAGGTTTAAATGGGTTCTTTTGTGAGCCTTAACCTTCAAATAGGGTTATGTCTTGTACCTATGACCTCTATTCTCTTAATAGGTGCAACGAGGATCAAAAAGAGAAAGTTTTTTTTTTTTGACACATGCTTCCTAATGCTTTTAACACAATTTTTTTATGTTATTTTATCTTCATTTCTTCATGTATTTATGTTATTAGTGTTATGGATATTATTAGGATAGAGAATCTTCCATTCCCAATGATCCTATGATCTTAAAGCATGTTTTTGCTTGGCTAGCTCATTAGCTTAACCACCTTATATTTCTTTTTATGTGGCTATTTATAATAATTTAAAGCGAGATTTCCTCACTTAAGGATCCCTCCTTTTTATTGTTCTAATTATTTGGTAAAGTATATACCATTGTGGTTTTGTGTAAGTTATCTTTTTAACATATTAATGTCTTAACTATCAAACTTCCTTGATAGTTATAGGCATCTTAAGGATGCTTTGACTTTTTTGGAGTGTTAGCAAATGAGGATCCAATGATCCTCGAGTCTAAGTTAGTAACTTTAATCCTTGCCCAAGGCTTCTCCTTTATCCTCCACATGCATTTTACGAGTTATATGCATTGTCTCCATATTGATCATGTGCTTAATTACTTGTGCTTCATATATGATTTGTTATGTTATCTTGTTATTGATGTTGGATAATGGACTTAGACTTTGATTAGGTTTCCCTTAATGTGGAGATTTTAATGGGATCTCTTTCTTAGTGCATTTGTCTCTATATGATGGTTAATAACAAGTGCTTCTTTTATGTAGCTGATGGAAAGGGACATGATGAGTTTGATTATACATAATTATGCAGAATTCTAATTGATTCATGTGCATGACCTCACCATATGATATTGCATGCCCCTATCCCCTTTAACGTGATTATGTGATGATGGGTTAGTGCTATAAAAAATAACCCCTTTAACTACGAGTGCACATGTCATTAAGCAATAAAGTATACAATAGTACATATATCATTCCCATAATGGTTTCATAATAAGTACTAAGCTTTATATTGCTTGTATTATCTACAAAACCTATTTAAAATATGGTTTAAACTAAGAAGTAAAACTAAATAAACTATAAACAAAGTATTTACAAATAAAATAATCAATAGAAGAAGTTAGTTAAGGGTCCAACTTCACTTATTAACAACTTATGGTTTCTAATCTTATATTCAATTATCTCATTCATCTAGTGTTACTATTAGATCACTTAAGTGATTAATTAATCTATCTCTAGTATTAATTAACATATAAGAACATGTTAAACGAAAGGCCTCACAACACAATAGTTAAACATCATATTATTTTCAAACAGTGCAATATCCTCATAATAGAAATAAGCTATTAAGGTTTCTCAACATATAATAGGTTAAAAGAATTATTAAAGGTCTACTTCATGAAAAATATCTCTTGATAATTAGTTCAAAAAACTCAATATGATTAAGGGCCCTTTAGTAGATAATAACACACACACAATAAATGCTAACACAATAATGAATAAACCAAAAGAACTTAAATTAGATAATCATAAGCGTTAAACATATCCATCTATAACCCTATAATGGAGAAAATTAGCTCATAAAGGAAGAAAGTGAAGAAGAAATAATCAGACTAATAGTATTTGATGCCATCGATCTTAATCCTTAAAGGTCTTGAATAATTATCCTCTTTGCTCCTAAACTTTTGCTTAATTGATTTCATAGCTTTTTGGATGGTTATTTGATGCTATAGATGCTTTTAAATTTATAGGGTTTTGTCAATCCAAATAGTGTTCTTAAGTTGTTAACTAAGTAAAAAGCTTAGGAGATTGAAAAGGGAAGAGTTAGGGGAGATTTAAAAAATCTAATTTTTAGGTTTTAAAGGGTGCATATCCATGCGTCGAGGCCATGCATTCCGAATCAAGCCTACCTAAATTGTTTTCTTAGGCTCATGGCCATGTAATATGGGTGTGTGCACTTATAACCAATTTTTAACCATGAATATGAGAAATTTGAGCACAAAACATCAAAATTATAGCCCTATGTCTTAGTTTTTCAATAGCCTTTGAATCACCTCATTTTGAGTTTTATAAAGCGAGTTATGCCCAAAATACCGAGTAGTGCTCAAAACTGAAGCCTAGGCTACCTTTTCTTAACATTTGTCCACTTTTTCACCTTTTTAACCATACAAATACTTCCTTTAATCCTTTTCACATGCAAAATTATAATATCATAAAGAATTGCCATGAAATATATGCAAATTATGGACCAAACATTGTGGTGACTTTATGATGATGTGTTTGATTATATGCACTAAAACATGTTTGGGGAGCTTTAACAAGAGTAATTAACAAAAGGTAAAAATGGTAACAAGTGTACCAAAATTGGGCATAGGTTGGACCCCTATACTATATAGTTTTGGGGGTGCCTAACCTCTTCCACAAGTTGTACCCAATTTTTGAACCTGATTCTAATAGGGTGAAGATAAATTAAGCCTTTTAAGTGACTTAGGTAGGTTTAGATTTTTCCTTACCTAAATTCTTATCTTGACCAAAGTTAGGTGGTGGCTCTACATTCCATTAAGGATAATGCCAATGTTTGTCCCACTTTGGATCCTTATTGGCCATTAATTGGAGAAGGGCTTTAATCTTGTATGAGGTGTAAAGGATCCTCTATTGATCAATACATGAGCCATAATATAGGGTTAATACTAATGTATGGCCTCTATCCTCTTGATCCCCTACTAATCGATAAAAGGAATAAGTTGTGAGCAAGATTCCACTTATTAAAGCACAACTGCAAAATCGAGGCTCTCATAGTAACAATTAAGTGTTCAATTATCTATTGATTGACCTCTGACATGTCATAAAAAGTCCATACAAAAACTCTTTGATACTTCCTAAATAGTTATTCAAACTTTCTCTACTATTCCCGTGTGATGTTGTTAAAAATTAGTAAGATTTTTGTGATTTTCCTATGCGCCATGATTCAATACAACGGTATGCATAGAATTAATATTAAATATGCTCATGAAATGATGCATGACATGCACAATACCATTAGGAAAGATGCTTCTATTATAATTACTTTGATTATTTTCTCTTCTTTTGTGTGAACTAAAATCCTAAACATCAGGGTTATAAATCGATCTTGTATGATAACTTTTGGATTTTTAAATTGATTTTTTTTTGGTTTCTCATTCATTGCTTATGTTAGCAATTATTAAATGTTTATTATTATTGATTAACTAGACACCAATAATACTTAGTTTTATGAACTGACTATTAGTATATGCTTTTCATAAAATGAATCTTTAATAATTCCCTTATTTTATTATGTGTTGAGAAACCTTCGTGACATCTTATTTACTAATCATTCCAAAAATAGGTGCATTCAATCATTCATAAGACATGGAATATTAAAGTGACCCAACATCATTAAAATTCTCTCATTATATCCATCATCATTAAATGACCTTTCAATTATTTTTCACACTATGTATCTTATTTCACAATATAGTAACTATTTACAACAAAGTATACATGGCTAAACAAAATAAAATACTAACAGATTGTATATTGGCCTAACTTCTATTAGACTACTATACCACAACTTTGAAATGCAAACTAGATGCAATTTTTAGTATACTCTTCCTGAAAGATAAATTATTGCAAATGAGTGAGGTTGCATACTTGGTAAGTAAACACATAAGGATGCTTCAATCTCAAATGACATAACAAACATTTAAATATAAATAACTCATCATCATATCCATGCATGAAATAAAGAGTTTTTACTTTTTAATGCCACGTAACCTATAAAATGTTATTGCCACATAGGCTACATATATTGTTGTCACACATGCTATAGATATCATTATCACCTAGGCTATCATATTTGGTTGTTATACAAGCTACAAATAGTGTTGCCATATATGCCATGAATATCATTGCCACATACAAGCTATAAATTATCTCATCAGTCATGCTAAATTTGGCAAAAATATTTTGTAGGATTGTAGTTCATATATATATATATATATATATATATATATATATATATATATATATATAT
>CATIWR010232557.1:0-22174 GCA_949677035.1 Omphalea diandra | reverse complement strand
AAATATATATATATATATATATATATATATATATATATATATATATATATATATATATATATATATATATATATTGTGCTAATCATATTTACTAAAAATTAGAAATTAATTTATAAAATTTTTTTATTAAAATGTGAAAAGTTTAAAAAAGGACAATTATAAGTTGGAAGCCTCATTTTTTACTTATTTATCAAAAGAATATTTTACATGTCTTCAAATAATTTCTTGTTTTAATAATTATTTTAATAAAAAATTTAGACAATATATTAATACATGAATATATATAAAGACAGAGAGTGAAAATTTATTTGGCACTTTCGTTAAATAATATCTTTAGCGGGTTGCCAATGGCGACATGTCGAGGGGTTCCATGATCTTATCCAGGGGTTGGTCTGGTTTTAGCTGTACCTGCCATTTTGGGAAGTGGGCAACAAAGGACTGATAGGGCACGAGACACGTACACATGGCATTCGTCAAAAGTGCACCCACTTTCAGCAATCATTGATCTAACGGGACACCTATATATAAACAAACTAGGAAAGGTACGAACAAATATTTTATTATAGTTTTAAAGTTTTATCATCGATAATTGTTAAATTCTTTGTGATAATTTAGATTCCATTTATTTTGTAAAAAATATTTTAGATAAATAATTAATTTTTTTATTCTTTTTAGGCATTTTTGTATGTATTTTCTTTATTTGTTATATTTTCTTTTCTAATTAGCTATTTTATAGCTTTTCAATTTAAATAATATGATATTAAATTAGTATGTAGTTTCTAATTACTTGTCAAAATATTAGCTTGCCAAATAAATAATTTGCTAAGGCTATTATTATTACCTAACTAAAATGTGCTAAGTTCAACCTGAAACATAGTAAGACCCACTTAGTATGGATGAGCGCAGCACACTAAAAAGATGGGTAGCCTGATTCATTACGCGTACACTCCATAAGATTAGAGTTCAACTATATACACTATCTCGGTAGTTCATTTGAATAAAGATATTACTACCTAATTGAGATAGTTCAATCTGAAAAGAATAGTTCATTTTATTCATAATAATATAAGGATACTACTTAGCACTTCTATACAAACGAGCTCCTCTTAAATACAGGATCCATCTTGCACCGAAATCACTCTCAACAATCTTTGACATGTAACTGACTTCATATCAAAATAGGTGTCAAGTGTAGGCCGAACTCCCCTCTCATTGTTTCTATCTCACCAGTCTTAGCTAATAGTGTTGAAGCTACCGGTTCATTATTAGTGTAGTAAGCACAGACTTTCTCTAGTAGCTTTCAAGACTATCAACTATCAACCTTAATATTGACGTAAACCAGTAATAATAAGAAGACCAGGACATGTCTAGCCTCATTGATGCTCCAATCTTAGCTCATATCAATAATAAAAGATAAAATAATAATTAACCATCATCTCCTACAACTTTATTTGGTCAAGGACATTACAAGGTTACAGGTGCATCGCCTCAGGACCCTCAAGTGACAAACTGTTTAGTATCCACCTACGAGGAATTCAAAGCTATATATAAGGAACTTAGATAAGCCCTTCTATAGGGGGTGCGAACTAGTAAGACTACCTTTTCCCCTTATAATTAGTGTTAAATTATCCTAGTCAAGCTAGAATTTAATACCAAATCAACCAACTTGGATGGAACTAACACAAATACAAGATCTCCCGCATTTGACTTTGTAAAATAACATTTTGGATGAGACAAAGGATCCTTTTCTAAAATAGAAAGAGGTTAAGCAAGTTGCTTTGAAAGCTTCTTTTTGGATGATGAGGTCCTATAACAATAAAAAAAAAAATCATAATGATTGTAAAAAAGATACTAGGTAAAGAACATTTTGCTTTGGATTATCACTCTTATGATTAATAATCTTTTTTCTCAGGAAGTAAGGAGCAAGCTTATGCATAAAAAGTTCAAGCTCCCAAATTTAAGAATCATATTCTAGGTCATATAATTATGTTATAGTCACAAAATCTTAAAAATAAATCAAAATCTATAAACAATTAGGATAAAGACATGACTTCATAAATCCTAAATCTAGTAGGATCTTTCTCACCATAAGCCCTTAAAATATGAAACTAAGGTGCTACTACAATTAGCAAAATGACCTAACCTCTCTAAACCCATCCATGGATGCCACTGAGAGAGGAGGAGTAGCATTCAAGCAACCCCAACCATGTGAGGCCGAATAGCCTTCAACTTGGCTTAAGCACCACCTTTTAAGAGACTGCTCCTATTTTCTCTCCTTCTCTATTCTTTTTTTTTTTTTATTTATTTTACAGTTACTATACATTACAACAACTTCACAAGCCTTTAAACATGGTAAAAAATTAAACAAAAAAGATCAATCTTGGCCTTCATGAATGGGCAGCCTAGCCGCCTATAAAGCTTGCTCCATAAACAAGTTGCTTGGCTTATTTAGGAGGTGGCAATAATTCTTGCCCCAAATCACAAATTTCTTTTTTTATATATAATTTCAATAGCTTATCATGTCAATAATAATTAAAAATAAATCCATAATTATCCAAACAAGACTAGATATATTATCAAGTCTAAGATGATTAGTTTTACAAGAAAGTTGACTTTTTATAGAGAAACATTATGGGCATTGTTACAATAAGATCTTTAATGAGTAAAACCTACTTTAAACAAATAAGAATTATGACCATAAGCACCCAAAATAGAGAATTGCAAAACTATGCATAAAAACTAAACAATTGAGTTAATTATGCATCCTAGAATTCTCAATTCTAGATTTGTAACTAGTTTCAAAAACTAAATTGAAAATTTCAAGAATCAAATTTTTAAATTAATATTCTAAGGTTTGCTAGCTTATGAAATAATTCCAATCAATTATGCAATTACTTAAAATTGCATAATTAAAAGAACCCAAATCAGCTAGGCATAAAACAAATTTCGTTCAAGCTTGTTTTCTCATAACAAGTATGATAATCCTAGTTTATTATGCAAATTGATTTTAGATAGACTTTTGATTGAGCTTCAATCATTAAATTATAACATATAACTTATCTAAATTAAACTATCTAACCATATAAATAGAATCATTGTTACACATTAATGGAGGTTTTAATATCGCTACTAGGAATCTATTAGCCTAGACAATTTAGATTACATTCAACAAAATAAAAATTTAAAATTTTATTTGATCCTTATTCAAAGATAATCATTAATTGATAGTTAATATCTATCAATGATAAAAGTCTAACTTCGGAGATATGGCATTTACCTCTAATGTCAATTACCTTAAATAAGGATGAACTTCAAGACGAAGAATTGTCGCAAACCACAATGATTCCCAAACTACTTTGAGATAACCTCTAATAGTATCCATATAAGAATAAGGAAAAATTCTCTTAAACACCTTTAAAAGAGAGAAGTGAAGGATTGACAAAGAGCTAGAAATCACATAGAGAGAGATAAGGAACCTTTATAGTCAAATGCATAAGAAGAGAGGGTAATTATTTTTCTTTGGTTGAAATCACAATTTTATACCACCAAAAATCTCGCTAAGGCAGTCTTCTCATATTCCTTATATAGGAGATTACTTAACCTAATCCACTAGGATAAGTTAAGTTTTTTTTAAGCGTTATACCTTAAACCTATTTAGTACTTATATTTGAGTCCTAAATAATTATACGGAATGACCAATTAACTATTACTGAATCTCATTTTAATTTCTCTTTAAACCTTATTGTGTGTAACCCATTAAACTTTCTAACATGTTGACATTTAAGTTGCGATTCTAAATCAACAAGTTTAGAAAAAGGATAAATTATCACCATTAATTCTATGATTAATTAGCTTATATTTAAGAATCATAATAATTGACACTTCTAGTTGCACATCATGATCACTCAATTATTAAGAATGATCAAGGTGACTTCATCTAACCCTTACTAGGAAGTTTATCAACATTATTCAATTCTCTTCATTGTATAACATCATCTAAAGGATGGAATAAGGTCTTCCTTATATGGTTTGATAATATTAGTTCTTCTTTATTAATTATTGATATTAATGATGCAATAAAAGATGTACTTCTATTTATCTATCAAACTTTATAAGGATTTTCAATCAATACTAATTAAGAAAAGTAAGATATCCCTAACATATCTTAGGCTAATAAATCCTATCTTGTTCACTCATTGCCTCTATAACATTTATGCTATACTCAAAATATGCCTTATGAATGATTTATGGATAGTATAATCGAAGTCATAACGTAAAGCATAACACTTTTATAACAAAATGTTATGATGATCTAAAATTCATAAGGATTACTTAGATAACTTATATGAGAGATTTCTATAAACATACATACAACACTCAAATAGGTCATTTAATGAAAAGATATTCCATGTTAAACACTTATATGCTAGTCCTAAGTATCCTATCATATACTTTTGCATATGAAATATGTAACTCACTTAACCCTAAAGTAAGAAACATAACATATACCATCTTATAGTTCTATCAACGTCCAGTTATGGTAGAATATTCACTAAGAATAATTTAAGAAGAACACTTTCATAGAAGAAGTATCTCATAGTTATAACTCTTTATAACTACCTCTTCAAAGTGTATGAATTCCATGGACTTCAGCTTATGGCATTCAAATATTATTATATGTGATTTAACTTAGTTTTATAAAGTCCTAAAAAAACTATAAGATAAAGAATATATAGATTGTTAACTCATATATCATGATTTATGCTTACTATATCCTTAAACTAATTACTTAGCTTTAAGACATATACTAACAAATATAAGTTGTATTCTGTCGTTTGATTATTTTTAGTGAATGTATAGCTTTATATTGCAAATTTAATTGCATTTATATTACATTTGTTTCCATCTTTTTCTAATGGCTAGCGTTTATTTTTTTATTATTCTAATGGCTATTTTAGCGGTTAACAAATTTTAATATTTAATAAATTAGCTAATAACCCACTAACATCTAGTAAACAATTAACTAAGTTTTGACTAGTTGAAGTTTGATCATTATTAGCATTACTTCAGTGATTATTAGTAACATTCCTTTCAACAACAATCCAATGATTATCATAACCCTTTATCTTTGCATCTACATCATCATTACATTCTGTAAGCAGTCCTTTGACTCTACCTTGGACATAATTACAGTTTATAAGCATTCCTTTGATTCTACCTTGGATATTATAACACCTTCCCCTTCTACAGAATCCTTATCTTTAAGGATTATTTTAAGAAATCGATACCATAAAAAAGATGAGTCTTCCAATATAACATCTTCTAGTATGAATCCTACCCAAGGTTATCAAACTCGCCTTTTCAACCTAGAATCGACATAAGACTCATAAACTCATATCATAAAATTGAATTACAATATAATAAAATATCCTTTAAAATATGATTATACATATATAAAAATATAAATAAGTTCATATAAAAATTAAATCCTACATATATCAAAATATAGATCAAATATTTTATAAATTTAATACACATAAAACTACATTAAAAAGATTATAAAAGAACTATTCATAAAAGAGATTTAAGTTCAAATCTCATATTACAATATTAGAATGCATAAAAGAAATTAGTTCAAGTTCATCATATATTTAAGTTAAAAAAACAAAATATACAAATAAATATTATATGAAATATATTAAATAATGACTTATAATTGAAGACAGTTTACACTCAGTTTCAACAAAGGATCCAAAAATCCTAAAATTGTAAAAACAATTTCACTAAGTTTAGAGAGTTTAAATGCAATTTTACTTCAATTTTACATAAGAACCAATTTTACACACATGTTGACTCATTTGAAATATTTTAACTTGTAAAATCATACGAGTCAAAACGCGATTTTAACAATCATGATCCTACCCATTAAACCAATCTTACTTAAAAGGAGGGCCCTAGCAATTGATAGTTATGGACCATAGGATGGCAAATGGTTGAATAAGTAATTCATTTCTTTTACCTGTATTTAGTAAATGAATATTGATAGAATGTGTTGGCTTGATACACTACTTCAAAAGAGATACATAAAATATATCATGGACTTAAGAATAGTCAGAAAATTTTAACTGGTTGCTTACAACATAAATTTTTATAAAAATTAAAAAACGCCATAGAATTTAGTTGCTAGTTTAGGAGATTGGTGTACAACAAATATGGACTGCGTGTAGGATTATATTTGAAGTACATGATATATGTACCCTTAAAATGTTTATTAGTCTTATGCAAACAATATATATTCCATCTTATATTGAGAAACTACAAGATTATCTTTTCATAATTAAGAAATATAAGCTTTGGGTTTAGTAAATACTTCATAGAAGTGATAATGCTAATGTAATCTTCCTCTAAAGAAAATTGAGGTGGGATACTCATAGAGGACCTTAAAAGAGAAAATTTAATGACAGTGTAATGGGTTGCAGTATACCACGCAGTGGGATACTCATAGAGGGCCTTAAAGGAGAAAATTTAATAACAGTGTAATGGGTAGCAATATACCACACACACACACACACACACACACACAGATATATATATATATATATATTACAATTATATTAATTAAATAATAAATTTAATTTTATTAATAAATTAAAATTATATTATTATAATATAAAATATGCTTAATATATAGCATATATTATATGAAATATATTATATCATTATAAAAATATATTAAATTATATTATTTATTATAAATTATTATTATATATTACATAATTATATATTAAACATTAAATTATTATTATATACTAATATTATATAATATTATATATTAACTATATTAATATATTATCATTATATATTAAATTTATATATTAAAATAAACAACCATTGATTCTAGAAGTAAAGCTTTTGAAAATTTATACTCCTTTAAGTTAAACATGATATATTATACCAAGATTGATTTAATACCTAACCCTTTGTAAAAAAAGGTTAGTGAAAACTTTGTTTCTATTAGAGAATATATGCAAGAGTAATCCATGCAATTTGTAAATAGTATTAAGGAAAATTTTATCAATTTTAAATGTAGTAAAAGGATGAGTGAGTGCGATGAAATGCTCACTTTAGTTTGCTTATCAATGAGAAATAAAATGGCTTTTTTCCCTTCTAACTTAGGTAATTTTTCATCGAAATCCATTGAGATATGTGACCACACCTAAGAAGGAATTAGGAGAGGTTGAAGTATATGGTATAATTTTCATTTTTGTAGTTTTGACAAATATCAGAAGCTTTTAACACATTCTATTATTGAGGATTTCATGCTCTTTAGAAGAAATGAGATTTAGTCTATGATAAACATACTAGAGTGGCCATAAAGGTTTGAATCATAAGAAATTATAATGATTCTTCAGTAGACCTCTTTTAGGATTCAATGACACATAGGTTTTATTTTTGGCTAGGATCTAAAGAAATAACTATGTGACAGTCTTAAGTGGTGGTTAGCTTTATTATATATAGGCTCTTCACTTAGAAGAAAAAGTTTACTTTGTTTGACCTAAAAGCCCTTCAATTATAAATGAAAGAGACGATTTGAATATAGTAATCAATTGAAAGCTACTTCCCTAACTCAAATAAAAAAAATATATAACAAAGAATCCTATACGGTAAAGAATCCTATCTCGTAATTAATTATAAGAATCAACTTAACCATTAACATATAAAGAGGGTTCATTTCTACTTATAAGGGTAACAAAATCTCTAATATACATTCTTTCTTTACACCTAAGCAAGTCTTGTTTCAAAATGAAATAAATGTGAGACTTAGAATCAATTAATAAAGTAAGGATCAATTCTTAAGAATAACCATCATTAGAATAATAGTCCATGATGACCTAAATCCAAGTTGAAAGTAGAAAACGACCTAAATCCAAGTTGAAAGTAGAAGTAACAATGTTGAAAGACACTATGTAGTAGAATTTGGAAGTCCAACATCCTTCCTAGAAAGCGTTAGAAACCTTATTTTCCACCCTTTACTTATATTGGATCATATATTCCAATTCAATTAGTTTAATGATTACCTTTTATTGGATGGTTGTATGCAATCTTTGCCTTTACTATAAACTTAATACATTAATGATTTCTCTTAATGATGCAAGGTATGGCCTCCAAATAATGCTTCATTTAGAATTTGTAAAAATGATTGCTAAAGACTTTTTCATATATGAGTAGTTATTGGTTTTTAAGACAAAGATCTACAAAGTTGTCGGTGCCTATTGTTAGTTATGTGTCTTAGGCCAATGCTTGTAATGGATTTTTTTAATAATTTCATTATTGCAATTTTATTAAATATCTCTTTTATATTTTATTTATGACTAAATTATAAATTTCATAAATAGTTAATTCTACCTATTGTCATCAAGTATATGACTTGATAGTGAAACCTTTAGGTGTAAAGAATTTTATTCTAAATTGTCCCTAGTTAGTCATTATTGTTGGGATAATAATGAATGAAGATTAATACGTATTTAATTGATGACTATTTTTTACTAGTCATGGATATGTGATATTAAGTCAAACATATAGATACATGTTTAATAAATATTATATTGAACCACCCCGCTGTGAGAATACTACATAGATTAATAATCATAATTGATTCTCATACAATAGTATTAACTTAATCTTTCAACCTAAAAATCACCATGGATTCCAATGTGATGAACTTTATCTTTTGATATAGTCCAACATTATCTTTAACTAGATGATTATACAAATTAATATAAGACATTGAGTAAATCATATAGAGAAATATTAGTGATTTAGAAGGAATTTTTTCCTCATATATTTTTATGAGAAATATACTTTTGGGCCTCTCAATAAATTAGACTGAAGAGATTGCATGGTCATACAGTAATGAATTGATAAAAATTGTCAATGTCATTTTATATCAGTCTCCTTAAAGATCAAGAAAGAATTAAACTATAAAAGGATAACATGATTCATGTCTTATATTCAATTAAAAAATAATATGACAAAAGGATTATAATACTATTTGTGAAATAGGTTAGGTCCAATTATCAAGCTTCACATAATTTAGGTAGTCATAATGTCTTACTATAGGTCAATTATGACTTGTGGGTCAGAAATAGGTTTTGGGTCACTGTCAATAGTATGTGAACTTACAGGATCACACACATAGAATAGGATCACAACGAAATTGAGTTTTTACTACTCTTTCTATTTATAATTAAGATTATTAGAGATATTATCTAAATTATTAGATTTTTATTTCATTTAAAATGTTAAATTGAAATAGGATATTATCTATATCTTTAATATACAGAGTTATATATATATATATATATACACACACTTTTTTTAGGGTTTTTGTTTGAAAGAGTGTATCCACATTTTTCTTCATAAAACACAAAAAAAAAAAACCCTAGCTCTAGCACACCCATATTTTGGAAGGAGCCTGTTTGTGTGGATACCTGGAGAGGGCAATCACACTTTGGTGAAGCCTTGATCCAACTTCAAACTTGAGATAAGATGTTACCAGTGTAAACCCTCCCTCAGCCTTCCAACAGATCTGTCACTTTTCGCACAGCTTGGTAAAATTTGCTTCTTTTCCTTTAAATTTAATTGAATCGCATGAATCTTTGGTGGAATTTTTTTTTTATACAAAAGTTATTTTTCGCTGCATTTATTCTATGAATCCCAACGCTTTTGCTACATTAAGACTATCCCAATACCATTAAAGCTAGCATTCAATTTCAAGACTAAAAAGTTCTATAAAGTTGAGAAATCCTAGGATAAGTACCTTGACCATAGCCTACTTCAAACATTCAAGTCCTTAGCAGCAATTTGATTGCATTTGAAGGCTTCCTTCTTCAACCAATCAGTTAAAGACTTGGTAATGATGCCATATCCCTTAATGAACTTTACATAATAGCTAATTAATCTTGAGAATCCTTTTAAAGCTTTGATTGAAATATACCATAGTTACAACTTTTTTACGGTTAGTACTTATTCATTCTATTATGATCATATGTCTTAAATACTTAACCTTCTTCTTACCAAAGCTGCATTTGGATAACGTAACATATAATTAGTTATTAAGCAAAATTGGGAACGCAATTTCTAAATAATGGACTTGAGTTTTGAATGTTGGAACGAACACTAATATATCATCAAAGAAGGCTAAGACAAACTTATTAAGAAATTGTTGAAGATTTTGATTCATGATGGATTGAAGTAAAAGGAGAGGGGAGAATTAATGAGGACAAAATACATTACTTTATATTTAAAATATTGACGATATGTTTTGAAGTCAGTTTTATGAATATTTTCTTTCTTCATCAGTATTTGATGATAACCAAATTTGAGATCCACTTTAGAAAAACACTTAACTTTACTAAGTCTGTCTAACAAGTCATCAATTATCGCATTCAATTACCTATAGCCTATGTAGAATCTCTAAGTACCATCCTTCCTTTTTATTAAAAGGATAGGAGAAGCAAAAAGGATTTTTCTTAGTTGTATAAGGAATTTTTAGAGCATTTTAGCTACTTGATTTTAAATTTTTCTCTTTTGGAACTGATGGTGTCTATAATGTCTTAAGTTATTAGTTAGGCATCTAATTTCAATTTAATCGAGAGTTTAAAAAAATGGGCGGGGAGCGGACGAGAGGGGAAGCTTTTAAGAATCTTCAAATGTTAAGACATATTGGTTTATTAACTACTTAATAGCTTTAGGAATTGAATTAACAAGAAAAAGGAGTTGGGGAATTTGGCATATATTAAATTAAAAAGATATGAACTTTGATACTTGTCCACTTATTATTCATAAATTTTTAAAGCTTACTACAATTCATCATATATAAGGTAGCTTCTTTTGCGATATCTTTTAAGGTAACTTATGTCCCTTCCTTTTCAAAAACATGGCCAATTTTTTAAAATCACATATTATGGGACTATAAGTGTACAACTAATAAATACCTAACATCATGTCATAACTATCCAATTTTAGGATTTGAATGTCAAATTAAAACATGTCATTATGCTAATCCCAGGCATTTTAGTCGACTTTTTATATTTCCTCCATTTGTTGTTGTCACTATTAATATAGTAGGCTTAACAAGCTTGAGTTACAATTCCTTGGCTAACTTTTCATAAGTAACACTAGAATCGATAAGGATCGAGATTGAATTACTTCTAAGTATATATGTAATTTTAATGATATTTAAAGAAAAAGTCCCTGTTATGGCATATAAGGACAGTCCAACTACCTCCTCTTCAACCTTTACCTCATTGTTATCTTTGATTATTTCCACAACCACTTCAAATTCCATCCTTAAAAGCTAACAATAACTTTATCTTATACTTATAGTAACCTTTAGGTCTCCTAAACTTTATAGGTATAAACTTCCTTTAGTCTTTAATAAGTTGTGTTGCAAACGGTTTATGGTTTTAGATGGCTTGTAATTAGAGTTAATGTTTGAATTCTAAGGATTAAGATAAGGTTTAGAATTAGCATTATTAAAATTTTGCTTAGGTTGTGTGTTTAAATTGTTATTTTTATTGTCATAAAGAGTAGTAGTTCTCATGTATACTGTTTCTTTATTTTATAAAATTCGCTTTGGTGGACTATTCTTATAATCTTGCTTATTCATAGGTTTGAGTTAAGGTAGCGAATTTAAACATCTTGATCATAATTTTGAGTTCATCATTCAATCCACTTACATAGCTAGAGATGAAGTAAGCTTCACTAAGATCTAGATTATGCTTAAGCATAAGGAACTTTAACTCTTTAAGATTTTCTTGGTGTTTGAGTATATATAATGAAGTCTTGTTTTAATTTATTGAATGTATTTACCACTTCAAACATCTTGATTCATAAAACCTAATGCATACTCCTTTGACAAATGATTCTAAATGATGTGCCCTTAGTGGGCTTGTTAGTTTTCTTTACAAAAATAAGAAAACTAATTCCACTTTATGATCTTTTAGGACTTGGAATAGTTGAAAATACTTTTGGCATTTCCTAATCTAGTTTCTTATTTTAGTTTTATCAAAATAAAGAGGTTTTAATTTCATAAAACACCTATTCCATAATCCTTTATCACCATTACCCCAAGGCTAATGTTTCCCTATTGATTTATAATTACCTCTTTGATTCAGATCACCTACAAGATTACTAATGTCTCATATTTCTCACTCTAACAACAAGAGTTGAAGTTAAAGCTCGTGAGGACATTTTAAGATTCATATAAAAAGGAGTTTGAAGTTACCTGAAAAGATGGGTCTCTTAGTCTTGGTTCCTTTCCTTTATTATTTTTCAATAAAGCTAAAATTTCAAGCTAAAACTCTACCATTCTAAGAAATCTAGTATTCATTTATGTAGTTATTTCTTACATTTTCTCTATTTTCTCCCATATTTCTTAGATTTTGCCTTTAGTAACCTGCATTTCATCTTACATATTACCAATTTTTGCTTGATCAGCCATGGTTACCTTTATTTTCCCCTTAGTTATAGCCTTGAATTAAAAAAGAGGTTCCTTAGTCTCAACTGAGACAAGATAGAAGATAAAGTAGTTACAAATTGAAAGAGAATTGGAAAGAGAAAAAATTAAAAAGAGTTTGGAAGTTATATTTTATTATTGAGTGATTATTTTCAATGAAATGTATAGTTTGATATTGCAAATTCTATTACACTTGTTTCCTCATCTTTCTAAACGGCTAGTTAATGGCTAAATATTTTGTTTCTTCTTCCTCTAATGTTTATTTTAATGGCTAATAGCTTTTAACAACTAATAAATTTGTTAACAACTCATGAATGAATACTCACTAACAAATTGATCTTTGACTATTGAAGTTTGATCATTATTAACATCACTTAAATGATCATCAACAACACTCCTTCAATTAGCAATCTAACAATCATTATCACCATCCTTCATCTCTGCATTTGCATCATTATTGCATTCGTGTGAGAAATCTTTTGATTTTGCCTTCGACATAACAATCTTGTTTAGAATAAATCATGCAAGAAAAGAAAAGAATTCTATTAATAAAATTTTTCACTTTAGTTATAGAATTTTTTTCTTTAGAATAATTTTTAAATTAATAGAATTCAATTGTCTTTTTATTAGAATAAATCTATAATGAAATGCAATTATTTTATTTACTTAAATATTTCTATTTATTTAAAACAAATGTAGTAATAATTTAAGTTATAAGGTAAGTAGAGTAATTTTAAATAAATTTTTTAATTGAGACCAATTCTCTTAAAATTTTATAATTTTTACTTATTTGACTTTCTCATCAAATATTTTTTAAAAAATATGATAAAAATAATTTTTTTAAATATAGACTTTCAAAGAGAATAATTAAATATATATATTTTTTTCTATAGAATTCTTTTAAAATATGAGTTTTCAAACAAAGCCAATATGCTAGTTTCTTTCTAAGCATGAGATGTATTTTTCAAAAAGAAATTAAAAGGTTAGCTGAAGTGATTTTGTAAATTTTACTTTTTTTATTTATTTAGGTTTGATTTTTGAAATCAATACTTAGTGAAATTAATTTTTTAAAATATATTAAGCCAATGTTAAAATACAAATTGTCCGAATTCAAAGAAAAAATAATCTCAATAAAGTGTTGATACATAAATTATTCCAATGATATCAAGATTATATATGCCAAAAAAATATTCCTGAAAAGAAAAAAGACTTGTAAGTAAATAGTTAATTACTTAATCAAGTGTGCAATTAAATTTGTACATAGTATTAAAGGTGAATGATTCGCTAACTATGACATAATTAATATTAAATTGTATATGTGAGTTTCATAATATTCTACGAATTTTTATTTTTATCTATTTTTCATACTTATTTTTAGTTTATTTTTAGTTTTAGTATTTATTGTGATTGTGTATTTGATTAACTATTTAATATGTTAAATAAATTGTAAAATGCTTTTATTTTAATGTTAGTCAATTAATTTAATTAATGATCAAAACTAAAATATATAATTTAATAGCTAATACTATATGGGGTATGTAGCACCACAGGATTCTACCCAAAGTATAAGACGACGAGCCTCTTCTTCTGGCTTTTTAAGACGAATGAGCACTGCACCAAAGCTTTACAGACTGTGTTGCATTTTACGTATCACGTGTTCCATGGCCAGTACGTTATTTCCAGGAAACATAATTCCATCCTGAATTAATAGAAAAATCACAATTTTAACCCTGACTTTCAGGCTTTTACATTTATATCCTGTAAAAAATATTTCATTTTAAATAGATAAACTTTTATTTGAATTATAAGTTTAGCATTGAACAGAGCATATGGTCATCCAAACTTGAGATTTGTTGACGTGATCATCAACAATACATCATTCACCTAAACAAACTTAGGATAAGTCACGAAAAAAATCTTAAACTTTCAAAAAAAATTTTATTTATATCCCGGATAAATTTTTTTTGTTTTAAATACATAAACTTTCATTTTAATTTTAATTCTAATATCAGATAATATAAATGCTTCTCCAAATATGACATTTGTTGATGTTACCATTCATATAGTATCAACCGCCAAACTAAATTTACCTTATTGGATGAGGATATTCATATAATCAATCTCAACACGATCCCATTAATAATTTTAATTTTTAAATAAAAATACTACTTTGATTTTTAAAATTATAGTCTCTAAATCCATAAATTATTTTTAACAAATAATAAATTATCATCTCTGAAAGTATATGATTTTTCTCAATATTTTTAAAATCAGATTGGAGATCAAATTAGTTGACAGTCTGTGATTCCCTTGGTTCAATTGGCTTGATCAATTCAATTTAATAGATATTTTCAATATATATATAATAATTAATAAATATTAAAAACTTAAAAAATATATAATATGATAACACAATGAAAATTATTTTTAAAATTTCAATTTTAAATGAAATAGTGTAATTTTTAAAAATTTTTACAAAACAACGCAATTTTAAATTGAATTGGTTAAAAATCAATATTTTCTGAAAAATTAATCTAAAATTACACCTTTTTATGAAAATTTTAAAAATTACACTATTTTATTCAAATTTTAAATATTTAAAAAATAATTTTCATTACATTATCATATTATATATTTTTAAAATTTTTAAATTTTTATTAAGTATTATTTATATTTTTTTTTCTAAAAAATAAAAATACCTATTAAACTAGATTAGTCGAATTGATCGAAATAACTGAATCATGAATCGACCAACTAACCACTTCAATCTCTGATTCAATTTTAAAAATATCGAGAAAAATCAAATGCTTTTAGATCATAATTTTTTATTCATCTAAACCATGGCTTTATAGATTATAATTTTAAAAATTAAAGTAGTATTTTTATTTAAAAATCAAAATTCTTAAAGACATCATATTGAGAGTGATTATATGAATTTATTTATCTAATAGGGTAAATTTGGTCAGATATGTGATGTCGTGTGAATGGTCACATCAATAAATGTTATGTCGGAGAAGTATTTATCTTATTTGAGACTGTACTTGAAATTAAAATAAAATTTTATGTATTTAAAACAAAAAAAATCTTAAAAAATAAATGAAAATTTTTTTAAAGTTCAATTTTTTTTATGATTTATCCTAAATTTGGTCAAGTAGATAATGTTATGTAAATGATCGCATCAACAAAATCTTAAATTTGGATGTCACGTGGATGACCATATCATCAAATCTCAGGTTTGAAAAAGTACATGCTCTATTCAGGGTTAGATTTATAAAATTTCATGTATTTAAAAAGAAACTTTTTTTATACAAGATATAAGTGCAAACCTGATAAATGTCAGAGGATTAAAATTGTGATTATATTATATTTGAACAATATAATATTATACTTTCTGAAGATATTTGGCAAATTTTTTTTGGTCTATCTCAAAATTTTGTAGTGATAATTAATTAAACAAATATCTATAATACTCTTATTAATTACAAAAATATTCTCATTTACAATAAATTACTACTACTAATTTTTTACTTTGAATTTATATATTTAATAAATATGTTAAAATTTTAATATAATTTTATTTAAATATATTACTCTTATTATTTAAATTTATATATTTAATTCAATATAAATTATAATTTTATTAATAATATTAAAAATATTATTTTATAAAGTATTTCATATTTGATAAAATAAAAAATATTAATAAAAATATTTTAAAAATAAAATAACAAAAATATATAATATAATTTTAATTTATTTATTTTTTAATTTGTGTGTAAAAAAAATTTTATCAAATATTTTGTGACTGACATTTTATGAAGGATGGAGTAACTAATATGAAAATGGCAACTTGTTTCACATAAAGGTGGTAGTGATTATTGCTTTTCAAATTCGTACTGCAGTCGTTATAAGATAATTGATACGGAATTCTGACAATAGATTCAATAGACAGAATTGTTTCGCATTTTGATTCTGTCTTTTTTTTTCCTGTTTATAGTCATTAGTGACGTAATAATATATCCAATAATCCTGTCATGTGATTCATGAGAGGGAATGTTTAATTAATAATTAGGGGCATACTTTAGCAAACTAAACAATAATTAAATTCATTTTTTATTATAAGATTTAGAGGAATGAGCATCATGCATTCGACTCCATCTATGCTCAAGATGTCAAGGTTTTAATTTTTTTTTTTTTCAAACATTCATAGTGTAATTATGGTTGGCAATTAGTAATATATACATACTCCAAAATCTGGCTTTCATTACAATTGAAAGAAAAATGGCCTATATGGGAAATTTTATATTTAGGTTCCATTTGTTTACAAACAAAATTATTTATGAAAAATATTTTTTAATAAATATTTTCTAAGAAATATATTTTTTAGTATTTAGAATACATTATAAAATATTAATTTTTTATTTATAAATTATAATAAAATATAGACAATAAATATTTTATATTTATATTATTTATTATTCAATATAAGAAAAAATATAATTAAAATGAAGATTTTTACGAAACACACCTATCATTTGCAATCACCAATGGAGGACGGTAACTAATGATAGTATTGATAGTTAAAGATAATTAGTGATAACGAATACATATATTTATATAATTTATTTTTCGTTTGAATGACTTTATCAAAATTTGAAAATTGACTTATTCTTCTGAAAAGAATAAATCATTTTTCTTTTCAAGGAATGTTAGATACTTTATCTATATTACCATCTTTTTACTTTCTTCTTATTTATTTTTATTACACCTCTCAAAATAACATGATTTAAAACATAATTTTTTCATGCAGTTGAAAAATATAACAATAAGATCATGTCACATATCACTATAAGAAAAAAGGTAAAATAAAAGGTAATATAGAGAAGATATTTAACACATTTTTTTAAAAGTGTCTTAATTTCTTATTAATTAGAAAAATATTTTATGTTAACTAATTTTTTTAAACACCTCAAATATAAAAAATATATATATGTTTTTCAAGAAACAAACTAGACCTTAGTCATGTTGTCATGATTTTTATTTGGTGGGGTAGGTATTTGTGTGGCATATATATACAGATATGCGATATCAGTGGTAAATTCTTCGTTGAATTTTAATTTTTTATTCAATTTAGATTGCTAGAATAATTATTTTTGTTTTATTATAAATCTGTTCATAATTGATTCAAATATGAATATTTTTATAAATTTATTTGAATTTCAATTGATTGAAAAAAAAAAGTTATCTACAACTACAATATCCATAAATAATAAATAGGAAAAAAATTAATTATCAATTTAAAATATAAAAAATATGCTCTCTTGTAATTAAAAGAAAAATTATCAGATTAATTTTTGTGAACTTTATCTATGTCACAATTACAAATTAAGAATTTTATCAATTTCAGTTTTTTATTACAAAAACTATTTATCATAGAGATTTATTTTAATAATTTTTTCTAAAGTTTTAATATAAAGAGCATTTGTAAAATTAATGTTCAAAAGATGCGTTTTATTCGAGTCAAGAATTAAGAGAGACTTTTAATAAGGTCAATTTCAAATTTTTATCAGGTTAATTATCTAATAATTAAAATTTATCGAGCTTTTTTATTTTTTAAAATTGGTTAAAATGAAGTGGAGTCAATTCATCTCACTGTTCATTGACGGCTACATATGCCACTAGTAAAACCCACTACTTCTAGTTTTTCATACATGATTATATGTTTCTGACATAATATATTACAATTAAACTAAGAGAAAATCACAACTTTAGTTTTGAACTTTTACCAATTTTGCATTTATATTTTGTATAACAAATTTTTTTAAATAGATGAATTTTCATTTTAATTGCGAGTTTAGCCTCAAACAAAGTATATACATTTTTCCAAATTTGAGATTTATTGACGTAACCATTCATGTTTCATTAGAATATGAGATTTGTTGACGTTATCATCTATGTGGCGTTATGTATCATATCAAATTTAGGATAAATCACAAAAAAAAATCTTGAACTTTCAAAAAATTTTCTTTTATTTTTTGGACAACGATTTTTTTATTTTAAATTTATGAACATTCATTTTAATTTCAAATCTAGTCTCAAATGAGATAAATACTTCTCTGACATGATATTTGTTGACGTAACCATTCACATGACATCATCTATCTGATTAAATTTAGCATATTGAACAAATAAGTTCATGTAATCACACTCAACAAAAATGTCATTAATAATTTTAATTTTAAAATAAAAAATACTACTTTAATTTTTAAAAAATATCATCTCTAAAGTTATAGATTATTTTAGATAAATAAATACTATCATCTCTAAAAACATCTGATTTTTCTCAATATTTTTAAAATTAAATCAAGATTGAATCGATTAGTTGGCCGATTCGTGATTCAACTAGTTCAATCAGTTTGATTGGTCTAGTTTAATAGGTATTTTGATTTTTTAGAAAAAAATATAAATAATATTTGGTAAATATTTAAAATTTTAAAAATATATAATATGATAATGTAATGAAAACTATTTTTGAAAATTTAAAATTTGAGTAAAATAATATAATTTTTAAAATTTTCACAATTTGACATGATTTTAGATTGATTTTTCTAAAAAGATTGATATTTCTAACGAATCCAATATGAAATTGCATCATTTTGTAAAAAAAATTAAAATTTTAAAAAAATTACACTATTTTACTTAAAATTTAAATTTTAAAAAATATTTTGATTATGTGATTATATTATACATTTTTCAATTTTTAAATATTTATTAATTATTATTTATAATTTTTTAAGAAAATAAAAAAAAAACCTAATAAACCAAATCAGTCGAACCAATTGAACTGAGGGAATCATGAATCACCAATTAATCAATTTGATCTCTTATCCAATTTTAAAAATATTGAGAACAATAAGATGTTTTTAGAAATGATAATTTTTATTCGTCTAAAATAATATATGGATTTAGAGATGACAATTTTAAAATTATAGTATTTTTATTTAAAAATAAAATTATTAATGGGATGAGTGATTACATAAACATATTCGTCCAACAGGATAAATTTGGTTAGGTGAGTGATACCACATGAAAAGCCACATCATCAAATGTTCGGAGAAACATTTATTTTGCCTAATGTTAGACTTGAAATTAAAATGAAAGTTCATATATTTAAAATAAAAAATATTTGTCCAGGATATAATTCAAGATTTTTTTTGTGATTTATCCTCAGTTTGGGATGATACAACGTGAATAACCACATTAGTAAATCTGAAGTTTGGATTTCATGTGGATAATCACATCAACAAATCTCACATCCGGATAACCATATGCTAGTCTAAAACTAAACTTACAATTAAAATGAAAGTCCATCTATTTAAAAGAAAATTTTTTCTGTACAAAATATAAATGCAAAAATTGTGAAAGTTCAAAATTAAAACTGTGATTTTCTCTTAAATTAAACATAAGTATCAAATATAAATATCAAGCACGAATTTAGAAAAAACATACTACCTGAATAAACTTAAATTTATCAAAATATTTTGTTTTACATGTCTGTAGAATCAAATTAACCGAAAAAAAAAAAAGAGAAAAGATTTGTAATTGTGATTTGGTTTTTGAATAAATAGAAACTATAATATATTTTTTCAAATAATTAACATTAAAATTATATATTACATATAAATAATTAAAATGTAGCATGTGCGCATATATTTAATTAAATATACATTATAAAAGTAGTTTCTATTCATATATTTAATTAAATATAATTTTAATTATGATATATATAACTAAACATAATTTTATTAAAAATAATTAAAAAACATTTTAAAACATGAAATTATAAACTAATGAACTGAAACAAGCAGAAATATTGAATGGAGTGATAATTTCTCCACTTAGTAAGTTCTATTCAATTAATTATTTTGATCAGTTTTATTTAGTTAAAGTAAAGAAATTCCAATATAAATATTTAAAAGAATATATAAAAACTTAAATAATCTTAAATTATTTATAGTTTTAAAAATACATGACACTACAAATTATTGTAGAATTTAATTAACTATCAATAAATTATATAGTACAGGATTATAGACATTTGACTGATTTTCTTATTTAAATGTTGTAGCATTGCTAGAAAAGAAAATTAGAACTTGGAAGACAAAGACTGCAAAAATTCATGATAACTCTACTTATATATATATATATATATGTCGTGATACCACACGGCTGGTGATACCAACAAAAGCACCGTTATCAATGTCATATATGCCTGAAAATAAATATTTTTTTTTAAAAAAAGAAAAGCCTCTTTCTGGTTAATTATGAGTTTCAAGAACAATAAACACATGCAGCATCTGATATAGATGACAAAGGGAAAGTGGGGATTATATATTTAGCTAAATTAAAGAACGCATTACACGTGCCTTTTGGGGTACAGATGGGTTGAGAGCAGCTGATCATCGACTTCAAACAAATTTATAAGGGAAAAGGAATGGAAAGCATCGTTAACGTGCCATGTCTCGGGGGACCACATGTGCTAGAGGAATTGAATTGGCAATTATCACACTATATCTCTTTGGTGAGTGACAGAACAGGAGAGAAAATAATCGAAGAAGATACTTTATTTTTTCTTTTGGAACTGAAGTAGATAACATATATGATCAATATTGTACACAAGCATACCATCTTATCCACCGCTACTTGCACTTTGTACTTACTCGAAGGATGATCCAGAATTAAAATGTAAATGAGTAAAAAAATATATTAAAATATTATAGTTTAAATAATTATACATAACATAAAAGGAAATTTTAACTTGTCATTATTATTGGTTTTAGATTGAGTTGATTGATAATTGTTCTTTCAATTGTAGTTTTAAACTCACTTCAAAATTCTAATACACCAATTAGTAAGTCTAATTAGTTATCGCTTTTCTTTTTGTTCTGGAAGAAAAGAAAACCATTGGTAGGTACGGATAAGAATATGAATATTAATGCGTGGGTAAGGTATCAAAATTTCGTACGTAAGATGCCCGCCTCCAGTATATAACTTTCTTTTGTTCTTGACTCACTTTTAGCACGCGGGTTCTTCATATAACTCTGTTTCTTTAGCTCAGTGTTTTTTATTTTATTCAAAGGTATGTAATTTAAGATAATTACTTCATTAGTTTATTTAAATTACTAAGTTGATAACTCTTCGAATTCATATTCACATTAAAGATTTGGGTTTTCTTTAATTATTAATTTATCATGACTGAAATTTGAGTTTGATATTTCGTAGTTCTAAAATGATTTTATTAGTATTAAATTAAAAATTTATTGAAAACAGTTTAGCCAGCAGTGAAATTCTTTTTTTTTTTTAAATAAAGATAATATCACTATACAAGAATTTTCTTTTAGAAACAATATAAATTTAAAAACGTGAGATTCTCAAACATAAAATCCTTCAATTACCCACTTATTTATCTCTGGTCTCTCCTTATCTATATCGTTCCCATAGCCTCTTTTTTATTTTCCTCTCTTTGTTACTTTCCTTATATATATATATATATATATATATATATATATATATATATATATATATATATAACAAAAAACTATACAAAAATAGATATAGAATTGTAATGGGTTTTAGATTCGTTTATAGAGATCT
>CATIWR010232444.1:0-17093 GCA_949677035.1 Omphalea diandra | reverse complement strand
TGACAGCTTGAATGGCTACTCTTCAGTTAAAGCCTGTGATAGATGAAAAAATTACAGAAGTTTAGATGAAGAATCCATATTTGCAGAAAATGCTACAAAATATACAGGAAGGTAAGAAGACTAATTTTTTTTATTAGAGATGATGGGATGATAGTGATGGGTAGTCGAGTATGTGTACCAAATGTTGATGGTTTGAGATCAGAGATTATGCAAGAGGCACACAATGCACCATATGCTATACACCCTGAAAGTACAAAAATGTATAGAAACCTGCGATCACATTTTTGGTGGTCAATGATGAAAAAAGATATACCTGAGTTTGTATCGAGATGTTTAACCTGCCAAGAGATGAAGGCAGAACATCAAGCACCAGCAGGTAAGTTGCATCCTTTATCTATTTTCGTATGAAAATGGAAGAAAATTTTAATGAATTTTGTTATTGTTTTGCCTCATACACAAAAAAGACATTATGTTGTTTGGGTTATTGCATATAGACTCACAAAATCTGCACATTTTTTGCCTATACAACAAACAGATTCACTTTATAGACTGGTTAGAATATATGTTGCTGAGATTGTGAGATTACATGGCATTCCTATTTCTATTGTGTCAGATGGAGATCCTTGATTCACCTCTCATTTTTGGAATAGCTTACAAACAGCTTTGGTTACTCGTTTGAATTTTAGCATTGCTTTTCACCCACAGATTGATGGTCAATCAGAAAGGACTATTCAGACATTAAAGGATATGATGCGAGCTTGTGTATTAGAATTCAAAGGTAATTGGGATGATCATTTGACATTAATGGAATTTGCATATAATAATAGTTATCACTCTAGCATTGGCATGGTACCATATGAAGCTTTATATGGCAGGAAATGTAGAAGTCCAATTTGTTAGGATGTTGAGGGGATGAGATAGTTAGAAGGTCTCGAGATGGTATAGGATACAGTGGCCAAAATTTATGTACACGATGTGTTCCATGTTTCTATGCTTTGAAGGTATCGGTCTGATCCTAGCCATGTATTATCAGAGCTAGAGATTGAATTGTCTAATGATATGACTTATCATGAACAACGAGTTGAAATTCTTGATCAGCAACTAAAATAGTTAAGGAATTGAGTGATACCCATGGTTAAAGTGAGATGGAATCATCACTCACCTAAGGAAGCCACTTGGGAAGTAGAGGAACACATGAGACGATAATATCCCTATCTATTCTAAAGTTCTAGTAAGTAAAAAAAAATTCAAGGATGAAATTTCTACAAGAGGGGGAGAATTGTAACATCCTTAACCAAAATCATATGCATTTTAATCTCATTATATTTGAATATATGCATTAGATTTAGACATATGAATTGTAGAAGCACGACAATGACACTTGCACCGTTGCATTTGGGACACTTGAACATATATGTAGTGTTTGTATAGTTGCATGACAAGATGTTTTATGTTATGTGCTTGTTATAGCATCATAAATAATGTATAAAAGGGACCAAAAGAGGAAAGTGAACTTCCAACCAATAGGAATGCAACACCATGATTTTGTCTTATTGCAATAGGCTTATAAGTGGAATTTTTGACCCTTTAGGATCAAAATTTAAGGAGTTAGACATGGGTTATAGTAGAGAAGAGAGAGAGAGAGAGAGAGCTAAGGAAGAAAGAAAGAAAGGAAGAAGAAGATGAAGAAGAAAAAGAAGGAGAGGAAGAAGTGTGGGCTGCCTATGAGAGAGTCCTAAGGTTTTCTAATTCTAGGACAATAGGTAAGTTAATTTATCTTATTCTAAACTGAAATTAACCTTTCATGACATGTTAATCATGCATGGTTAGTGAGAATTATGGAGTAATTAAGGTAGAGCTCTTGGATGGAAGTTGAAAATCAAGAGAACAAGAGCTGTTTGTGTTGGATTTTCTGTTAGAGCAGGATTTTGTACCTACGATTTCATAACCCTATAAGGAATTAGGGAAAGTGTAAAATATAAAAGTTGTAGCTTTATATCCCATATAAATTCATATGAAATAGTTTTTCTTGATTTGTTGTGTGTGAGGAGTTATAGCTCCTTCATTAGGGCTGGTTCACAACCAACCTAGATGACCTCAGTCTTTCTGTTTTCTTATATTTTGATGGTCTTATGTTCTGATTTTGACAAAGTGAAAAAAATTAAATTTGTAGGGTTATATCCCTTATGAATACCTATAAAGCATTTTTGATTGATTTATTGTGTGGAAAGAGATATGGCTCGTTGATTGGGACTGACCCTGTACCCGGATGAAACCTCACCTTTCTTTTAATTTTGTATCTAAGAATTTGATAGCAATAGATTTAGAATTTGATGATGGTCAAAACTTGAAAGCTTTATATTTATGTCTGATCTACATTCTTGTGAAATATTTTTTTCCAAATCCAGCATGGTTGTTGTTGACATATTATCCCTTCAACATGACTATTTGTCAACATGTTACAAACTTGCTCACCCTGAGATTTGGTCCTTTGTTTTGGTGACTTTATAGACTGAACTAGACAATGAATAAAACATGAAAAATGTTCCTTGATATGATATTTAATTGATGGTAGATTATTATTCTAACTGGATTTGTACAATTTGAGATACACTTAAGAATGTAAGACCCACTCAGACTGAGATGACATTGCAATAGAGCAAAATTCAAAAATTCACCACATTTTTTGTATATCTTATATTAGCTTGAAATTTGAATATGTTATACCATTATGTGTATTGTTTATTTTAAAAAAAGAATCGAGTCATTGGGATAAGTATATCTAGAATTATTTCTATGAGAGTATAGCAAGCTCAGGCTACCATATAAGGAAAATATGCATAAACACTAGGTCCACTTGCATGAATCATGCCATAGTTGCATAACAAGATGAAAATCTTACTTCATCATCATAGATTGATTTAGTATATTAAAATAGGTCCTTGATGCATTGAAGATAATAGTGGGAATAAGCCAGGATTGTCCATGGCTTAATAAGCTTGAAGGAGGAGGTAAGTAAATAGCTAATGGTACTATACATGTGATTGGTTAAATGCCATGAACATATACTCAATGGAATGAAATGTTGTTTAATGGGATGACATTGAGGAATACATTGATGAAAAGATTGTTATACTCTTGATTTATTTATTTTCATGAAATGTTGATAAATTATGACTGGGGAATGAGAGTATGTGGTGATATGAGCTGCCAAAGTTATGGGTGTTGTTATTAGGCATTATATTGCTGAAATTTTGGTGGATTTATAGTTGATTTGTTGAAGAATAATACTTGTTGTTGGAAAGTAACACTATTCATAGCCTATGTGCCAATGATATATAATAGCTTGTGTGGCAATAAAATATAACAGCCTATGTGGCAATAACATTCGATAGCCTATGTGGCAATAAAATATAACAGTCTGTGTGGCAATGACATTTGATAGCCTGCGTGGCAGTGATATTGATAGCCTACGTGGCATTTAAGAATAAAAACTCTTTATTTCATGCAAGGATATGATGATGAGTTATAAATATTTAAATGTTTATTATGTTATTTGAGATTGAAGTATCGTTATGCATTTACTTACTGAGTATGTAAGCTCACTCTTTTACATTAAATTTTATTTTAGGAAGAGTAGACTAAAGATTGCATCCAATTACATTTTGAAGTTGTTGTCTAACAGTCTATTAGAGGTTGGGCCAGTATGCAATCTATTAGTATTTTAGTTTGTTTAGTCATGTATACCTTGTTGAAAATAGTTACTATGTTGTGAACAAGAGACATAATGTAAGGAAAATAAATAAATAAATAAATAAACAATTGAAATCAGGTCTTTTAATGACAATGGATAGACTGAGAGACTTTTTAAATGATGATTTAAATGGGATGTCACAAATTCAACCCCCCCTCCCCCTTCATGGTGCCCTTGGCCAACATAAACATACAAAAGAATAGGGCATTGATTGCTACTTGTCAAGTGAGACCAACATTGAATGATCTAATTAAAGAAGCACAGGGCAAGGATCCAAAGTTACATAGAATAACTGAAATGGTAAAACAAGGGAGACATGATGATTTTGATATTCAAAATGATGCCTTGATCTTAGGTTCTCGTATTTGTGTGCCTAATGTTGATGACTTATAAAGAGAAATCCTAGAAGAAGCACATAATGCTTCATATGCCATGCTTCCAAGAATGACAAAAATTTATAATACCTTGTGATCTCATTTTGGTAGCCTAAAATGAAGAAAGATGTAGCAGCCTATGTTTCAACATGTTTGACTTGTCAGTATATCAAAATGGAACATCAAGCACCAGCTGGAAAATTGAAAGCATTGACAATTCCAAAATGGAAATGGAAAGAATAACCATGGACTTTGTATATGGGTTACCAAGGACTTTGAATAAGAATGATGTTATACGGGTGATCATTAACAGACTCACTAAATCAGCTCACTTTTTACCTATTCGATGGCATAGTCCACTTAACCACTTAGCCAAGAAATATGTGGATGAAATTGTTAGATTATATGGCATTCTAGTGTCCATCATATTAGATAGAGATCCACGATTTACATCTCGATTTTAGGTCAGTTTACAATAGACATTGGGTATCAAGTTGAGTTTTAGTACTGTTTTTCATCCTCAAATAGATAGGCAACCAGAAAGGACAATTCAAACACTTGAAGACATGCTTTGAGCAAGTGTGATAGAGTTCAAAGGTGTATGGGATGAATATATTGCCTTGATTGAATTTGCTTATAATAATCATTATCATAACAATATATAGATGGCACCATATAAAGCATTATATGGAAAAAATGTTGAAGTCCTATCTGTTGGGATGAAGAAGCGATGCATGTTGTAGAGGGCCTAAAACTAGTGCAAGACACTGTAGACAAGGTGAAGTTAATCAAGAGCAAACTAAAAGCAACACAAAATAGGCAAAGAGATATACGACCAACATAAAAGAGAAATGGAATATGAGGTGGGAGACAAAGTGTTCCTTCAAGTTTCACCATGAAAATGAATAATTCAATTTGATAAGAAGGGGAAACTAAGTCCATTGACTTATAGGCTAGTAGTACCACTAGAGATAGCTCAGATTCATGATGTATTCCATATGAGTAAGCTCAGAAAGTATCAGTCTGATCCTACACATATACTTAAGGATCCAGCAATAACAATTATAGATGATGTAAGTTACATTGAAGAACCAATAAAAATCTTTGGTTATAAGACAAAACAATTATGAAATCAAGAAATCCCTTTAGTTAAGGTGTTATGGAGAAACCACTCATAAGAAAAGGCTATATGGGAAATCGAAGAGAACATTAAATGACAATATCCACATTTGTTTACAAGTATTGAATTTCGAGGATGAAATTATTGATAAGAGGAGAAGAAATGTAACATCTCTATCCACATTCATTGGCATTTCCATATGAACATATTCATTGCATAAATGATTTGCAATCCTGCATGAACATAAGCATTGGATAAATGATCATTAAGATATGCGAATTGGATAAGCACGATGATGACACTTGCACCATTACATTTAGGACACTTTAACATATATGTAATGTTTGTATAGTTGCATGGCAAATTATCTTATATTGTGTGCATGTTATAGTATCATAAATAATGGTGTTTTAAAGCTTATTTAAAAGTATAAGGAGCATATGAGGATTAGGAGATGGATAGAGGTGATAAAGGAGTGAAGAAGAGGGACTAAAGGGGAAAAGTGAACTTCCAACCAAAGGAAATGGGACACCATGATTTTATCTTGTTACAATACGTTTACAAGTGGAATTTTTCAGCCTTTAGGATTAGAATAGGGAGATAAGACATGAAGGATAGTAGAAGAAAGAGAGAGCTAATAAAGAAAGTCTGAAAAGAAGAAGAAGAAGAAGAAGAGGGAGAATTTTATCTGGGTTTATACCCTTATTGTCTATGAACCATTCTATAAATTAATATTGGTTTTCTTTTGTGTAGGTTACAAAATAATGCCTAAGGTACTCGAATCTAGGCAATAAACTAGGCCAATAAGCAAAAAATAAATTTCATAAAAAATAAAGGGTAAGTGTCCTATAAATTATCTTTAAATATTTCATAGGCAAACTGAATGCCTGCAATAAAAAAAAGGAAATTCTAGAGCCGTGCCTAAGATGCATAGTGAAAAAATGAAAAAAAAAAGATAAGATAAAATTAAAAGGAAAAAAAAAGATCACTTACTACTCTCGAGGCGGCTCTTACAAAATACTGGTACATGTTGTAGCTTGTTAGTGTGTCGCCCTTTGGAGGAAAGTCTTGCAGAATCATCTTTGTCACTGCACCCTTTAGTGGGCTCACCCATGCGAATCCCCACTAGCATTACGGCTGCTCTAAGGCATCCAAATTCAGGAGGTGCTCATTGGGCAACTCTTGAACATTGAACATCTTTTCGTCATGAAATCCAACCAAAGTAACTATCCAAAATGCATAGGGAGTCCTAAAAGCTAAGTCCAAAGCTTTAAAAGAGAAAGGAAGAGAAATAAGAGGAATAGCATAAATGATATGTGATGCTTTTGAGGGGCTTATATAATGGCTATATTTTCCTAGATGACCAACAAAAGCTGACACGTGAACTAGCCGTTAGACACATATGAGATTTTCAGCCAAAATTGGAAATTCGCGATCGTGAATATCTAGCAGCGACCGTGATTTCAACCTGACAAGCATTTAATGTTAAATCGGCCTAGCGCATCTTTGAGATTTATTGATAGTTTTAGTCTAACGTCTCTTTTATTGATATGAGCTATAAATACTCCACCAAACAGATGTAAATGCTAGAGAATTCATTAATTTATAACCAAACTCTTACAAATTTGCTACTCATTCTTTCAATTCTTCTTTATGGTTTAAGTGATTGTTTGGTGTGTGCAATAAACACCATTGTAAGACGTTTTAGTGTGAGCCTTGAAAACACTTGTAAGAGGTCTTAGTGTGAGCCTTAAAAACACTTATGAGAGGTTTTAGTGTGAGCCATGAAAACACTTATGAGAGGTTTTTATGTAAGCCTAGAAAACGTAAAAGTTTGGTGTGAGCTTGGAAACACCATTTGAGTGAGTGAAATACCCAATTGTCTAGAATTGGGGAATAGACAGGGTTAGTTAACACTCAAACCATTATAAACACTTGTGTCAATTTCTCTCTTCTTCTACTCAACTTCATAACCACCTTATCTCTCATTTTATTTTTTAAATTGAACATCAATTCAACCCCCCCTTCTTGGTGCCTTAGGTCAACAGATCCTTCTCGGAAAGACTATTTTATATTTACTTCAAGTTTAAAATCATGTATGACTTATTCACTTTAATTATGCAAATGTTCTTCCATATGATAATATGTTTAACACAAATCATTTGCATTTTGCACATTAAATGTTAATTAAGTGCATAAAATTTTCTTTTAATGTTGGTACATTAGATCATCCAATGGTCTTACTTAATGTATTTGCCTTGTTGATCCCTTACTCATTAATCCTTGTCTTTTCCACTGTCACCTAGCTACCCTGTCAATGGTCCCTTAATAGTAGGTCACACTCTCTAAGCTTGTGCTTGTATTTATTAGCTATTTTTTATTTTTTTTTATTATGCTCTAACTTTTGCCTAAGACGCCCTTTCAGGTTTTCGACTTAGCGAGCTCTTTCTTTCTTTTCTTTTATCTTTTTCTTTAATTTATCTTTATGCTCTAACTTTTTCCCTAGCTACCCTTTCGAGTTTTCAACTTAGTAGGATATTTCATTTTTCTCACACCTCACATAAAATATTTTTTTGACCTATCGAGGTTCACTAGCTCGATGAACTCATTCTTATCCATATCTATTAATTTCACTACACCACCTGAGTATATTTGTTTGACCATGTATGGGCCTTCCTAATTTGGCATAAACTTTCTTCAAATATCCTAAGTCTATGGCTGGACTACTTTCAATACAAGATCACTAACCTTTATAGTGCTTATTTTAACTTTCTTGTTAAATGCATATGTCATCCTAGCTTAATACAATTGCATATAGCATAGGGCCTTTGATTCTTCTCATCCAACAAAGCCTATTTCTCAAGTCCATTCCTCATCCTTTAGTACTCAAGAATGTTTGATTTAACCAATACTCGTGAGAACTTCACTTCTGGCTTAATTGGTAGTATTACCTTCATTCCATACATGAAGGAGTACAACTTCATCCCAATTGATGTCCTTGCCATAGTTCAATAACCCCATAAGGCGAACAATAACTTCTTAGACCAGTCTTTGTTCATTTTAACCGTCTTGATAAGGATGTTTTTGACATTCTTATCTGTCGCTTCCACGGTTCCATTAGCCTGTGGCCTATAAGGTGATGACTTATGATGGGCTACGCTATATTTTCCTAACATGACCTTGATCTCCATTTGGAAATGGACAGCATTATCCATGGCAATATGGCATTGCACACCATAATGATAAATGAGGTTTTCCTCAATGAATTGTGCCACCCAATTTGTCCCTAGTTTAATGAAGGCTTTAGCCTCTACCCACTTCAAGAAGTAGTTCATTCTACTATAATATACTTATACCCTTTTGTAGAAGTTGGTCTAATCTCTCCAATCACATCAATGCCCCAACATCCATGGTGAGGTTAGATTTTATAGCTTAACGAGTAGTGAATGACTAAGAGTACCATGGATATGACATTCATGATAGTTTTGAACCTTCTGAATACAATCATGTTCCATGGTCAACCCAATCTCAAAATTTTCTTTACCAACACCTTATCGTTCATATGGGGACTACAAACCCTGTATGCACCTCTTCCATGATCCTACCGACATCTTCTTTTGCCACGTATAACAAATGAACTCTGTTAGGCATTCTCTTATACACTACCCCACCATAAACCATAAAATGTAAAGACAACCTTTAGATCACATTCTTATCCTTCTTTTTAGCCTCATCGATGTATTTGACTTTTTCTATAAAACCTTTGTATATCAAAATACCAAGGAAAGTTCTCCACTGATACATGCATCACCCTTTTACCAGTATAATATAGCACCCTAGATTGAAGTGTGATCAGTAATTTCATGGGCATTGCCTCTGGCCCATCCCAAACAGAGACTAGAGTGGTTAAGGCATCGACCATTGCATTCTTTTCCTTTGGCAAATGATGGATTGTGACTCTCTAAAAATTCTACACCACTCCTTTTATATGCTCCAAATATGGGCCTAAATATTCTTCCTTCAATTCACATTCATTCGTTATATGCAAAACAAGTAACAACGAGTCCTCAAACACCTCTACTATTTTTAACCTTATTTGCTTTAAGAGTTTAAGACTGAGTGCACATGCCTCATACTCAACCATGTTATTGGTCACTTTATAGTCTGACTTCTTAGCTATAAGGAAGAGCTCCCCTTCTAGTGAAATCAAAATTACCCCTACACCTGCACTTTCTTGTTTACGACTCCATCAAAGTATACTTTCCATCATTGAGGCTCAATCATACCTAGTCCTTCATCCAGAAAATGGGGCAATTCAGTTTTTCCTTCTTTGAGAGGTTGTTGTGCCAAAGACTCTAAGATTGTCACCCTTTGGTCACTTTTTTGGCCACATACTTGATGTCGAACTCAGTAAACATGATCAACCTTTCTGCCAACCTTCATGTCAAGGATGGGGCCTCATGTAGGTACTTAACCGAATATAGCCCTGAAACTACTTCCATAGAGTATGATTAGAAATAATGCCTCAATTTCTTTATCACCCAAACCAATGCTAGATAAGTCATTTCAACCTAGTTATACTTCATTTCGTAGGGTAGTAACTTCTTGCTAAGATAGTATATCATATGTTCATTCCTTGTCCCATCTTCCTGAGCTAGCATCGCACCAATAAAGCTGTATTCTATTGTCAAATACAAGATCAATTGTTTTCCAAGCTTTGGTAGCTTCAATACTAATGGGTTAATCAAATATTTTTTTTATTCTCTCAAAGGCCTTTTGATATTATTCATTCCACTTCGACGGTTGGTCCTTCCTTAATAACTTGAAGATTGGCTCACTAATGGAAGTTAGTCTTACTATAAATCAGCTAATGTATTGGAAGCTCAGAAAACCATGGATTTCTTTCTCCGTCTTAGGTGCGGGCATATGCCAAATTGCCTTTACCTTATCTATACCCACTTTGATTCCCTTTTCACTAACCATATCCTTAATAGCTTACTAGAGGTAGCCCCAAACACACTCTTCTTCATATTCAATCTCAAGTTACCCTTATCAATCCTCTTTTGGAATTTTCTAAAGCTTCAAATTGCTTTTCCCTTGTTTTTTGACTTTACTATCATGTCATTTACATGCATTTCCAACTCTTTATAAATCGAGTCATGCAAAAGGGCCATTGCCTAGTTGGTATGTTCCCCCCTGCATTCTTTAACCCAAACAACATTACTTTATAGCAATACGTCCCCCATTTTATGTTAAAAGCCATTTTTATCTTATCCATTATAGCCATGAGAATTTGGTTATACCCAGAGAATCCATCCATAAAGGAATACATAACACAAGTTACGACACTAACAACTAACACTCCTATATGTTTTAAAGGAAAGTCATCCTTTAGGCATGCCTTATTCAGATCCATGCAGTAAATACACATCCTTACTCTATCATCCCTTTTCAGTACTGATACTATGTTGGCTAACCATTCAGGGTAATCTACTACCTTCAAGAATTTGGCAATCAATTGCTTTTGCCACTTCTTCTTTCACCAAATGGGCCCATTTGGGTATTATCCTTTGAAGCTTTTTCTTTACTAGTTTCATGTGTGGGTAGGTCAAAATTTTGTATTCTACAATTTGTCTATCTACCCCTTACATGTCTTCATATGTCCAAGCAAAAGCCCTACGGTATTTCTGAGCAGTTGTTTGAACTTTCTCTGCTCTTCTAGTGTAACATTACCGATAATGAGCAAGATTTGTATATTTTCTTGCGTACCAAGATAAAATACAATGGTATGCATAAAATTAATATTAAATATGCTCATGAAATGATGCATGTTATGCACATTACCATTAAGGAAACACATCACACAAGTAAGCAAATTCATCATTCGTTGCCTTAAACTTTGAGAGGAATACATCATCATCTTCAAAGAGACTAGAAACAATAACATCAATAGTAGCAAGAAAGTCTTCTTCATCTAGAATCTCATCTACCAGAGCCTTTTCCTCTTCTTCAACCTTTACTTCATCATTCAGAACCCTAAGATCAACATTCTATAAGGAATTTTCCTCTTTCCCATTCTCTATACCAACAACAGCCTTGACAACTCCCTCAAAACTCTATTTCATTTGATCATCTCCTAGTTCAATTTTTAGAAAATCTACCTAAAGTTGTGTACCTTCTGCCAAGGTGGGCTTAATCCCCGTCATTGAGCACTACATTTCCTCACCACTTACTTCCTCAATGAAGTTTATAATAAGGCTTTTGATGTCCTCCAATTTTATCCATGTGATAATGGCCTCAGTGAACTTGCATGACCTATTATATTCCCAATCTAAATCCATAAAGTGTGCAGTTTGCTTTATCAAGATAGACCCTTTTTTGGTATGATTTTCCTTAGTAACCTAAAAATTTTGATTATGCGCATATTATTCTCTTTGTTCATCAGTGATCATCTTCTTATCATTACATGGCCATATAGACTGAGGCCTACACAGGACCACATATTGATCTAATTCCTGAGCATTCTTTGTCCCCAAGATTTATTTTCCTTTCTGCATTCTCTTATTCTTCCCCTCCTTCTCTTCAGATGAATCCTGATAATTCTAATATCATGATTCACCCATATCTAGTTGGAAAAAAAACCTTCCCGAGTTCATCTATATCTTTGTCTAGTGGCTCCTCATTCTCGATTGCCTCATGCCCAACCATCTTAGCAGCCTCCCCTTCTTTCATAAAGAAATCTAATAGTGGTCCAGACAAGTCCCTTTAATCAAATAGTGGTCCAGACAAGTCCTTTACTTCTAGCTCCAAATCTTTACCATGATACCACAATCCTTTCCATGTAGTTTAAGTGCGGATTTCTAGAAACTTGAATATGTTAGTAAAATTCTTCCCTAATCTTTATCTTGGAAGAAAGTTCATGCTTTTCATAATTCCCATCACCTTGGACAACCCACTTATCAGTGACTCTAACAACCTGAACCCTCAAAGATGAAGAACGACCATACTTAAGGCTGATACAGTCTACCTAACCACTGCACAGATGGTCATAATCTCTCCTTTATAAGGAATCTTAACTTTCTAGTGCATAGTAAAAGGCACACCACCTAATGGGTGATACCATGGTCTTCCCAACAAAAGCAAGAAGGTGATTGAGATGTCCAAGACTGTAAATTCCACCATTGATTCCACTATGTCTATCTTGACCAAGGTCTTAAACACAACTTAAGTTGGCCTCTGCTATCATCATAGGCTCAAATGACACTGTTATAAGCTTTCAAATATTTATTAGACAAACCAAACTTATGTAACAACTTTGGTGGGCAAATATTAATCCTAGACCCATCTTCAGCCATCACACATGACGTGCGTCTGCTCTTCATCTCAACTCAGATGAATAGGGTCAGGTTGTGATCTCTTCCTTCTAATGGCAAATCCTTATCTAAGAAAGTGATTTTACCCTTATGAGTTACCAATGCAATGGTCATCATCAAACTAGCTTTCTGTGAGATAACCAAACTCGACGAAGCCTCAACCATAGCCTTCTCATATTCTTGAGAGGTGATAAGCAACTCCCTTACACTATTCTAGGCTGACATTTTTTTCAACTATTTTACAATAGGATTGTCATCTTCCCTCTCCTTCGCAATGAGCTCATCTACTTTCTTCTTAACCCTTAATTCATTGGGACCTTCTCTATTAGGGTAGTATTTTCCACTACGTGTCACATGGCTCATATGCTTCATTTCTTTATTTTTATCGCTATCCTCTTATAGATGGAACATCCTTTTTCTCTACTTTTCCTTTATTTTTTTTTACTAAACTTTCCCAAGGATTAATAGTGCAAACAACTAGAGTCTCCCTTGTGACCTTGATAGTAACAATAATAACTTTCTTAGGAATTCCATAATCTACCATGACTGCCCCATGATTTGAGGGAGGAACATTACTATAGTTTGGAAGAGGGTTCCCTTAGATGTTAGACCTTCTAGAATTCAACAAGATGATCATCTTGTTATCGATGAGATCATGAATCTCATGCCCCAGCCTGTAACATCATCAATGTTATGACCGATTCCTTGATGAAAAGTGCAATAAGCTTTGGTATCATAACCCCTAGGCAATGGATTAGGAAGCGGTCTTGGTGTCAGAGGCTTTTGCACTCCCTTCCTTTGCAACATCTCAAATGCGTTAGACAGAGGCATCCCTAAATTGGTGAACTATCTTAATACTCGTTCTGCATTTACATTGACAGTCTTGTTCCCCTCAGCCTCAGGCTGAGACAAGACACTTCTTCTTCCTTTATATTGTCTTCTTGACTCGAATTTCAACTCTTCAGCTTACAAAATTGCTTTTCAAAGGTCTTCAAAGTTTCTAACTATCATTCCTTGTATTCTGACGCCAATACTAGGTAAAGCTTCTTTAACAATCATCCTGATATATTCTCTCTTTAGAGGCCTTATGGTCACTTCTGAAATTGTCTTCTTTCATCTTATGATGTAATCATTAAAGCTTTCACCTATTTTATACTTCAGATATTCTAAGTCTTGTAATGTGACCTTCATATTCAAATTACAAGCATAATGTCTCTCAAAAGCTTCTGTCAATTCCTTATAGTTTTCATTGATAATTTTTGGCTGGTTAAAGTATCAGGTTTTTATGGACCCTTCCAATAATAACTTAAAAATCTCTAACATCGTATCCATCAGAACCCTAGACGCCTTCATGACTAGCACATATGAACAGAAATGATTCCTAGCATTTTGGATCCCTGTGAATTTAGGAAGCTCTAACATATGAAAGTTAGCTAATAGCTTTTCAGGTTTGCAGGCTATCAATTCCTTAATGTCTATTCCTTTTTCCAAACCTTTAGCACATAAAGTCTTCTATGTTTTCTCCAATTGTTTAGCAAATTCATCAAACTGAGTGCTCTCCTTCTCACATTTTGTGTTAGTCCAAAATGATTATTGTACTTTCCACTTCCTTAGTAAGCTTGCTTTCATTATATTTGTTCATCTTGAATAAATCATCATTATTCACCATAGGTTAGGTTGCTTATATTGGTGCTTTCCCTTTATTAGTTCTATTAGCAAAGGTCTCCCCCTTTCTTATAATCTCATTGACACGTTTGTTTCCTTCCTTGGCAATTCTCTCTTCCATCTTATGACTAAAGTTAGCCATCCTCTTTTCCAAGAACTCTAGTATTATGGTTGGTTCCATGATTAAGTCAACTTTCTAGCTCGGACTCGAAGTCTTACTCTTTCTAGCAAGTTGATTGCCCCTTCTCTTCCATTAGAGGGTTCGGATAAAGCTATGATTGTTACAAGACAAGGGTTATCAGTGTAATACATGAACAAGTAATCGATGCATGTATGCATGTTCTGCATAAATGTTCTTTCATAAGATCCTTCTAACCTTATCCTTCCCACACATGAGGTTTAGTAGCTCTTAGGGCAAAGAATGTGTCGAGTAATCTTGAAATAGGAAGAGTTAAAGTCTCAAAAGAACAAATACACAAAGACATTAAAAGGAAAAACTATTTACATTACTTGAAAAAATATTTAGCAGCAAGGAAAAATATCCTTTTAATGAGAGACGGATGTAAACAAAAAGTATTTACATGACGAGGAAGGGGGAAAATATAAATATTTACATGTAGGGGATGATTACATCAAGAGGGGCAGGGTAACATTTATGCTTACATTAGGGGTACCTAATCATGTTCTTTAAAGACTTTCACTCTCCTCTAAAAAAGAAATGCAAACAAGAAGGGTGGCCTATTCCAAAGTACTATTAGCTCTTATATACGCCTAATGGTTGAGAGGGTTATAGTTGATTGCTCCCATAAGCATGAGGGACAATTATCGTGATCCCTCATTCAATATACCTAAACGTACTAAGCTTATGAGTGATGAATTATCTTCACAATCTCCTTAGCCTAAATGGAGCTTAAGTCTCAAGTTTAGAGAACCATTAGGTTATCTAAGGGCAACCTAATACTCGTGGTGAAGTGTGAAGGCAACATGAATGCAATGGACTTTCCTAATAACAAGTTTAAAATATTAAAAGTGAACTAGAGATTGAACGTGAGTAAATTTCGGGTACCCATCAGAGTCACCACTATGAACACCTCAGGTCTTATGGTCTTGCATTTGAATGACTAGAATCTTGCTTACGAATTCACCCTTTTATCGATCAACCAGGGATTAAGAGGATAAGGGTCTTTACATTGGTAATGCTCCCAAGATATAACATGTGAATGGACTAGTAGGGGTTTATTTTAGGCCTTGTGCAATTTCAAAGCCTTTTATCTAAATGGCCATTATCAAGGGACCAAAATGGGATAATACATTGGTACTATCCCTAAGAAATATGGCTCACTACTTGACTTTGGTCGGGACAAGAATCTGGGGAAGGCAAAATCTAAACCTAATCTAAGTCAATGTGAAGGCGCTTTTTGTCTTTATCCTATCAGAGATTAGGTTTGGAAATTGGGTAAGACTTGAGGAAGAGGTTAGACACCCCCAAACCACTCACAAATCAAGATCCGGCCTTTGGCCATCTTTGGTTCACTTTTATTGTTTTATCCGAGTTATTGTTAATCTGATCAATGACCTTAAGCATACATCTAATGTAATTAAACCAATCAAATCATTCCATCAATCTATTGGGGAGGGGTTCATGCATCATGGTATAGGGTTCACCATGCATATACATACATCTATTCAAACATAATCATCTCCAAGGGAGAGGAGGGGTCATGCGTCATGGCATAGGGGTTTTGGCATGCATATCCATACATTCAAGTATAATCATTCATAATAATGTAGGATGATAATCAAGGCTAAAATCATGGTCTAACTCAAGTAAGATCTCCTACACCTAAATAAAGAGAACAAGTTAGTGACTAACAAGTGGAAAGTAAATAATGGAACTAAAAGGAAGGCAAAAAAAGTCCATAATAATCATCTTACCATATCTCCAAAGTTAAGGTACCTAAGCATGCATCTAAGCCAATAATATTACATCTCCATACCATATGGACAACATTTAGCATTCAAACACAAGTATATGCATCATGAAAAACAAGAATCATAAACATGCAATGCAAAGCCTAATGAAAGATTTTTAATGGCCTAAAGTTAGATCATCATAAAAATATCTAAGGATTAATTAATCCTCCTCTTATATAGCTCACAAAAAGCTAAGCGTCTATGTGCATGGCTAACCATGGTGAGGGTTAATTGTAACTCAAAGAAATAGAAAAAGTGTAAGGCTAAGGCACTAACTATATATTCCAAATAATAACACAATCACAAAAGGGACCCTCAAGTCATTGACACCTTAAGTTCCTCACTTGGTCATTGTTTTAAATGGTCAAAATAGAATTCAAACTATCACAGAACCAAAAGTTAAATAACATGGATCATTACATAAAAAGGGGTTGTAAAACCACTAACCATACCAAGGTCCTATTTTGAGATGAATGAGAATCCTAAAATGTTATTTCTTATCTCATTTTATTACTAGAACATTGGAACATCTAAAAAAAGGTTTTGGAAAAGATGAAATCTGAATGGAAATAAGAAAAAAGTACTTTACAAAATCTCTATACTAGTCAAACTAGGTTGTATAGCCTAGGATGAAGGTTGTACAACCCAAAAATAGGGTTATACAACATATTGTATAGCCCCTTATTTTATGGATTTTCTTAGAATAAAAAGAAAAGAAAATAAAAGAAGAAGGGGGGGGGGGGGGGGGGGGGGGGGGTGTTGTGTGTTTGTTTTGGTTGGTTTTTTTTTTAAGGGGGGGCAAAAGAAAAACAAAATTTTTTTTTTAAATAGAA
>CATIWR010232418.1:0-38392 GCA_949677035.1 Omphalea diandra | reverse complement strand
TATATATATATATATATATATATATATAGCAACAAATTATGTCCATTATGTTGACAAAAAATAATTGTACAAATTAAAAGAATAGAAATAATCCATTCTAATGAACAAAAAATGAAAAAAACAAAATCACTTAGTACCTCTTTAGTAATAAACTAAAATAATCACTCACCCTTCAATTTCATTGTGTTAAATAATATTAAATCTTGAAATGATATATTACTATAAAAACGATTCAAGTTCCAGTAAAAAAAGAACCATTATCTCTATAATAAAATTAGCATACTTTTTCTCACATAACTTAACTCCAACACTAATAAAATTAGTACTGCTGATAAGGTTTGAATTAAACCTCAACGAAGTAAATCAAGAAGAAATTATGTAAGAAAACAAGGTTCATAATGTTGTTATAAAATTTAAAGATTTGAAATAAATAATTATGAATAAAATCGTGCAAAACACGAAATACTGACTAATTATTGTTATATTTTACCTCAATTCCATGTCTTAAAAGATGACTACTTATGAGAATGGAGATAGAAAATTCGAAGATCATCAAATGAAACTATTGATATTAATTGAAGAGACAAGCATGAAAGAAGATCAATGATAACACTATAAAAAATGCACAATTTATTTAGAGTAAATTTTGTTTATGGAAAATATAGATTGAAAATGTTGCTAACTATTAGGCTAATTAGTTAAATTAATTAATGAAATTTTTCATCTGTAAATTATACAAACGATTTTTCCTAAGTAAATAAAAAGTTTTCCTATTACTACATAATTTCAGTAAATTAGTAATTATTTCAATAATATATATTTTATAGATAAATTCATAGATAAATATTTACTGACAAATTTTTTTAAGTAAATCTATTTTTTGTTAATATTCATTTATAATTATTTTACTCGTCATTCTTTTTCATATTTTCTGTTAACAATTCTCTCAATGAATATGATTAACAGAAATTCTTTAGGTAAATCTGTAGGTAAATATTGAATAAATTTTTTTAACATTCGCTTATTGCTATTGCATTTGTTGAAGTTGCTGCTCAACACAGAAGACCGACTAGTTATAATAATATATTATAAGTGCTCAAATCATTCCTATGAGACAGAACTTGAAAATTTTTGACAGACATAAACTTAATTAAGTTTTAATGAGTCCTTTAAAACAAAAATGTGTGCAGGCAAATCAATTGATTTTTTTAATTAGATAAAATATACAAAATTTTACTACAGTATTAAAAAAACAAATTACTAACTCAAATCTATAGATAAATATTTTCCCTCTTTTTTTGTCTAACGATTTTTTTCAATATTCATAAAAAAGTGAATGAAATGTAATATGAATTTTTTTTTTTCAAATTGAAAAGATAAACCTACATTAAAAATATAAAAATAATTTTCTCGAAAATTGTATAATTAAATCATTAATGTATGATTAATTAATTCTTCCTTTAGATTGCTTATTCATTTCCTTATTCTTCAACAGGCCGTCAAAACATATCTTAAGAATGCAAATAAAATGAAAGTGACACCAAACAGAAAGAATGCGTAAAGAGAAAGAAATCCAAGCTGCACCAATGAAATAATGCTCCCATACATGATAAAGTATTAGTTCTTTTTTTTTTTTTTTTGGGAGTGCTGGACAAAGTATTAGTATTGGAAGAAAATAAAAGAAATACATTAAAGAAAGAAAGGTAAAATATGATTTTGTCCCTTGTCTTTCATTTTGTAAAATTAATTTAAATATCCTCCATTAATTTTGCCATTAAATTTTTATGAAATAACTATATTACCTTGTTTTCATCTATATAGCATAGAAGCAAAAGCATGAGAAAACTAGAAGATGGGAAATATCCCACGAAAAAATGACATTTTATATAATATAGGTAAAAAACGCAAGAAAAACACAACGTTTTCAAAACTAGAAAAACATGCCAAAAATGCGGAAACATAATTCAACTAAAGTTTTCATGCATTATAGGTTTTCATATTAAATATTCTTTTCTTACCAACTCTTCTAAAAAAAAAGATTTTCACATTTTCCATATTTCTTAATTCATATTGTTTCACTTACAAAGTATCTATCATTGGCAGGAGAATAAAACATATTAAGATAAAAAAAAATTAATGCCTTTTTAAGCAATTTGGTAAGTCATGTTTGCTTGTAGATCATTAAAGGTGGTCATAAGTTAGAAGAACACATTCTTTATGTCTCATTATCAGTACTTGTGTGCCTTGACTTCTTTTGGAAATCCACCAAAACTATCAAAATATCATCTAAACTTGGTTATGTGATAATGTGATTTTTGGTTTAAAGAAGTTGAATTACAAGTGAAATTTCACGTGACGGATGATGCAGATAAGAATGCCGATAACGACTTGAAAATGATCGTGATGGCGAACAAGCAACGGCAACCCGTCTCTCTGTTTTTGCTCGACTTGGTCTGCGTTTGAAGAGGTGGGTCGGCTGCGTCGAAATGGCAAGCAAACAAAATCAGGCTGCGTTGCTGGAGTTTGTTGGTCTGTTGGATTGCTATTTGTTTGTTTTTGAGTGCAAGGCTTTTTTTATTACATATATTCTTAGAAATGGTAAGATGATAGTAGAGGTGATAATAAAATATATTTAATTTATTAAGTATTTAAATAAAAATAAAAAAATTAATCAATTTTTTGTGTAACATTTATTTAATTAAAAAATAATTTTAAAGATAAATATTATTTTTTCTTAATAAATTATGAGAAAAAATATTATTTAAATAAATATTTAAAAAATGAATAAAAAAGATTTAATCCAACTATATTCAAAATATTATTTTTTAATGGTAAATTTAAACCTTGACTTGAAATTTTTTTTGTACTCAAATTTGATAGGTGATCCGAATTATCTGAATTTAACCTGACTCGAGAACACTCCCATCTAAAAATGATCCAATTCAAAAACGATTTCATCCGTACCCCTTGCCACGGTGAATCAGAGACAAAGTAACCTATTAAAGTAAATTATAAGAACGAAATGGGGTTTTACCCACGAGAGAGGAAGGAAGGAATACAATGAGGCGAGTCCACGAAACAAATTGCAGTCCGTACATCACCACCGAACGTTAGCTTTATTACATTATTATCCGTCTTAATTTCATTGCCGAACCGTTTGGTTCTGAAAATTGTCCTTGACAAATAGCATTAGAATATTGACTAGTGCAATAGTTTTATACTTAAATTAATTATGTAATGAAATATATAGGCTAATAAAAAAGAATGAATTTATATTTTTTACTTATAGTGAAAAAATTATATAAATTAGAAAACTGATATATAAAATTATAAAAAATATAATAAAATTGCAAAAAATTAAGAATTCTTTTTTTTTTTTTTGTCATTAGGCCAAATACACATAACGGTCGTCGAGCTGTGACAATTTCTTTCTTACCAAAAAATGGACACAATTATAGTATTAATGGTTAATATTTTATTTTATCTTAATTATTTTTTAAGATATTAATATTTAATTATTCTTTTTATAACAATTTTAAAAATATATTGATCATATATATTAAAAATATAATTTATTATCTTTATATACTGATTCTAATAATTCATAGCTATGTTTGGTAGGAAATTAATGAAATTAATTATTAAGTGGTTAATAGTTAACCTTCATTCACTTATTTGGTATATATTTTATTCAAGAGTTAGCTATTAACCTTCATTTATTTTATTTGATATAAATATTATTTAGGGAGTTAACTGTTAATTTTTCTAATTATTAATTTTCTTTTAGTACATTTTTGCTAACCTACTTCCTCCTAGGTTAAAGATGATGAAAAATAAAAAAAATTATTGTATTATATTGTATTGGCATTAATATAAACAGTATAAAGCTAAACATCATAAGAAATAAATAAATATTATTAATATAATTATTAACAATATAAAATAATAATTAATCTAAATATTATTAAAATAATAATAATAATATTATAAAATTTTATTAATTATTACTGATATATCAAAATTATTAATGTAATAATATGATTATTATAAAGTTGCATTAATATGCTAATAAAAAAATTTACAAATATAGTAATTATTTATAATATATAAATATTAAAATAATGTATATATATTAATGGTACCAAAATAATATTTTAAAAATAATTATAATTATCATATTATTATTAATATTATTAAATAATATTAATTAAATATAAATATAAATAATTATATATCAAATGCAATTAACAGTTACTTATATAGCATTTTATTCTCTTTCTTTACTCCTTTAATTGTTACACTTTTATTGTTACTTTGAAAATATTAATCCTCATTCCTTTAATTTCTACCAATTGTATCCACAACACTATGAAATGAACAAACTTTTTGAAACACTTGGATTAATCTCAATGGTTACAGTCCTTATTTGACCATAGATGGGTTAAAGAACAAGTCTTAAAGAACAAGTCTATGTGCCCTAACTTAAACTGGTCATTTTCAACCTCCTTCAAACTTGAAAATGCGGAATCAATAACCGGGGAAAGGGATTGTCCAACGGCTAGCTTACTTTTCACATAATAAATCCAAACTGCAACCGACCATACTTTTTCTTTTTACAGCTTGGCTACTAGGCTCTCCACCTTTTCTGCATCCTTAAAAACAAACCCTAGCTTCCTTACTCGGTCATCATGACTCGAACCTTGAATACTGAGTCCCTAGTTACTCCCTTTCTGCAACCAAAAAGACTATCTCACCTAAAAAACCAGCAAAAAAATGTCCACGAAAAGACTACCCATTTTCCTCAAAGTCTTAAATCTTCTTAAAATCTCCATCATTGTTTCAAAAATGAGGAAACCCATAATTCCAAAGCTCATTTTCCTCAAGAAATCAAGACGGTTTAAAAGGTTCATGCTGCTCAAACACACCGAAACCAACAAAAACTATGGTGGGTTTCTTGAAGATTATGAGTTCTCTGCTTCCAGTACTCCTCTCATTCAGGACAATAGAAGACTGAAGTTCAAGAATCGAAGCTATCGAGAAAATATGTATTCCATGCTTTTCTTGTGTAGCTGCTTGGGTGGAATGAAAGCTGAAAGAGGAGCAGAAGTAGTAGACTATGCGTTGCCATTGGAAACAGTAGCTGCCATTCCTAGAGAATATTTTCAGTCGTTGGATCTGGGGGTTGACGAAGAGTCAGTTGATCAAAGGGCCGAGAGGTTCATTGAGAGGTTCTACCAGGAGATGAAAATGCAGAGGCAGGAATCAATTTAGCTATCGAATATTGGATTTTTTTTTTCCATCTATTTCAAAATCATTGTTTATTTGTTTTTTCTTTTATTTTATTGGTTCTAATCTCCACATGATTTTTTTTTTAATTAAGAATGCGGAGATTCTTTAGGAAAATTTCATTTCTTGTCAAAGTTGTTGTGTTGAGCAATTTTTTATTTAAAATTTGGATTCGTTGTGTTTAATTAATAAGTAAAGACAGTTATTCAATCTTTTTCGCTCTCAGTCAAGTGTTTTTTTAATTAATTTAACTTCGATTAATATATCTCGCAATTCAACATTTTATTAAACAAAAATACGAGTCACACCAACTTTACAGAGACCAATGAACTAAAAGTATTTTTCCCTTAGAGCACAAGTTTTCAAATCTCATTTATAATAAGTTTCTATGGTTCAAAAACAAGCAACATTTAGGTTATAGAAATTATTGGATAACAATAAAAATGATCGGTACTTTCCTTTAGAAGTTGTCTAATCTGACACAGTTTTTCCTTTTGGAGCATAAATCCTGAACAAGGGTTTTTTTTAAAAAATTTTTTTTAATGGAAATTATTAATAAATAATTAATGATAGATCAGAACAGCAAAGGATCTAAGGAATAACCTGGCATCAAGGATCTTAACCTGCATAAGCTTTTATTTATAGCTACCAATAAATAATTGAGAGTAGCCGTTAGGAATAGTGGATAGCACCATGTTCTCCCCATATTCTCCTACTATTTCGGACTCAACATGCCTACCTCAGCTCGGAAAAGGGGCAAAGTAAAGATAGGTCGGAGCTCGAGTGCAGAGCATGGGCTTTGGGTTGACCCTTGTCCAAATCTGATTCTCAAGTCTCATACCCATCAATTAAATACAAAAAAATCACTTTTTTTTAAAAAAATATTTTTACTTCTTGGAAAAATTTTTTCTATTAATCTCCAATTATATTGATAGAAAATTATTGTTAGAAATTTCCATTCTATCCTACCCATGAAGGAGATTTTGAATGGTGTAGATCTTAAAGCAACAACCTTTAATTCTTTATTGGAAGAAGCTGAAGAGCAGGGACCAACTTTCAAGATTTCCTAGACTGAGTTTTGATTTATGAGGTATATATTTAAGTGTATCTGAAGAGCGTTTCCTCAACACTACTACCATCGTGAGCTCTTGGTTATTTACCACGAGAAAGTATATAAAATTAATAATTTCCATTGGATCTTGAGTTTTATTATTTTAAAATATTTTTCTACTCACTTTTATTAATCTTGAATAAATCTAAATTCTATTTTTCGTTAATTGTATTTTTGTTGAATTGAAATTTGAACACATGTCGTAATTTGCCTTAATTAATATAGCATTCTTTTTAATTTTTCATATCCAATGAAATGTAAAAGGGTTGTGTTGATTTAATTCTTCTACACTCTATATGGAATAACTTATGCACAAAAATTTAAAAAAAAAATAAAATTCTCTCGTGTTAATGATAGAATTCTATTATTTAATATAAATTTTAAATTAATAGAATTTATTATTTAGAATAAATGTATGATGAATTCAAATCATTTTATATTCTTAAATTATTTGAAATAAATTTATGATAAATTAAAATTATTTTATTTACTTAAATACTTTTATTTATTTAAAATAAACTTAGGGTCAATTTAAGGTATAATATGGTAAAGTATATTTATTTAAATTTTTAAGTAAGATAAATTCTCTCAAAATTTTATAAATTTCAATATAATTCCACTTTCTTCTCAAATCATTTTTTTTAAATGAAATAATTGTATTCTTTTAAATATAGACTTTTCAAATAATAGAATCAATAACGTAAAAATCTTTTCTACTGAATTTTTTCAAAATCTGAGTTTTCAAATAAAATCTTAAGGTCTATCATGAAATATAAGGCTTGATTGCAAAAAATTATTAATTTATGATGATTCAAAGCAATAAAAAAATAATAATATTTGTATATATGATTATTAATATTAAATAATATCAAATATTGGAAGTTGAATAGTTAGTATATAGAAAAAATATTTCATATATGAAGTATTTTTTTTCTAAAAATCACTCATTTTAAAAAGATTTTATAAATATTCTTTTAATTTACATGGAATTAATATTTGTAATTTACATATATATATTTGTAATTTTATATATATATATATATATATATATATAGACACACACACACACACTTAGCTTGTATGCACATTTATGCAATATGATGTATGATCAAGTTATAATACAATACGATAATAGATTAAATAATAAGTAATTCATAATTAAATAAAAGATTTAACTTTCTTCATGGAGTTAGGTTCATTTGATTGCTTTTTTTAGTATCTTTAAAGAAGGATAAATAAAATAAAAAAATTACTACTTGTGAGAGTATTCTAAATTTTTAAATTCAAGATACGAGAAATCTTGAAATATAGTCCATTCTCCCTCAATCATTGCCATTTCACCGAAATCAACCTCGAAAATTTAAATAAGGTCAAAATTTTAAATGGTTAGACTTTCATCATTTTGACTACCATTGTATCCTATTCATATATCATTAGAAAGCTCATAAAAAGAGTGAAGAACTTGTGAAATAATGGAGAAAGGAAGTAGAGAAAGAGAGAGAACAATGAAGAAATTACGATACTTATATCATTGGGTCTTAAACTACTGAGCGCTTTATTATGTGTGCAATCAGCTTATTAACAAGCTAATAATAACTTAATAAACTAATAACAAATTAACTGTTGCTAATAACTATTACTAGCAACCATAACTTCATTGAAAATCAGGACATGAATTTGAATTTGAAGGATTCTCTTTATTGCAAATCTCATTAGAAAATATGGTATTTACAGATGGTTTCATACATTAAGTGAGTTGAGAAATGAAGGAATTGATGCTTGAACGGCTAGAACTAGACTTGCTCAATCTACACAATCCTTCCACTAGCTTTCCAACTGCTATAATGACATCAATTTTTAGGTCCTGAAATGCACAAGAAACCTTAAAAAGTTAATCTCGCAACATTTTTACTCACTGACAGAAGACTGAACTTAAAAGCTGGAACATAAAGCACACTTAATAGGTGAAAATTGTGGTTATGGGTTATTGAACCTGTATGAGTGACTATGGCAACATTACCATCAGGTAGGCATATGTAAATGTATTTTTGTAAGGGAACTAGAGAAGTAAAATAGGTTTTATGTGGCACATTTGATTTGTTGTACCTGTGTCAACTATCCATGAACCATCATCCATGATTCCAGCACCACAAAATCTAAAGAAGGTAAACTTACCTGCAAAGTTCATTGCATTTAGATTGTATACCATTCCTGGACTTTTGCCTTTGGAGAGCTTCAACATCTCTTGATGTATAGTGTTGTCTAAGGCAGCTCTCTAGTCTTCAATATTACTTAGATTGTCCATATTTACTTGTGCATTTTCAAGTAGAGTATCTTCTTGATGTTGAGAATTCACCATGGCAGTTGTTTTACCAAGGACTCCCTTGATTCTTGGACCTTTACATCAGCTTGAAACAAGCTGCTTTAACATGTTCTTGCTTTTCCCAAAAGTCACAGAACTTGGATGGATCTTTGACCTTCTTGGTACTATCGGTCTGTTTTGGATTATAAACTGAGCCTTGAGCTTTTGCATTGAATGCCATGCTTTCAACAGAATCAGAAACGCTAGAGAAAGCATTTCTTTGGGATTCTACTCTAAGAATCATGGAATATGCCTTGTCCACTATTGGTAATGGATCCAACAATAAGATTTTGTTTCTTACTTGATCATCGCTTTCATTTAGCCCCATCAGAAACTGAATTAACTGATGTTTACTAATCATCTCAGTCATAGTCTTACAGCTTCACAAGCACAAGTAGGCATAGGATCCGCTGAAGCCAACTCATCCCACAAACTTTTCAACTGTGTATAGTACACAGAGAGAGACATATTTCCTTGCGAGAATGAGGAAATCTATCTTTGCAAACAATAGATCATAGGTCCATTACACTTCCTAAATCTCTCAACTAATTCATCCTATAGCTTTTTGAATTTGAAGGATTCTCTTTATTGCAAATCTCATTAGAAAATATGGTATTTATAGATGGTTTCATACATTAAGTGAGTTGAGAAACGAAGGAATTGATGCTTGAACTGCTAGAACTAGAATCGCTCAATCTACACCATCCTTCCACTAGCTTTCCAACTGCTAAAATGACATCAGTTTTTAGGTCCTGAAATGCGCAATCAAAAGGATAACAAGAAACCTTAAAATGATAATCTTGCAACATTTTTACTCACTGACAGAAGACTGAACTTGAAAGCTGGAACATAAAGCACACTTAATTGGTGAAAATTGTGGTTATGGGTTATTAAACCTGTACGAGTGACTATGGCAACATGACCATCAGGTAGGCATATGTAAATGTATTTTTGTAAGGTAACTAGAGAAGTAAAATAGGCTTTATGAGGGCACATGTGATTTGTTGTACCTGTGTCAACTATCCATGAACCATCGTCCATGATTCCAGCACCACAAAATCTAAAGAAGGTAAACTTACTAGCAAAGTTCATTGCATTTAGATTGTATACCATTCCTGGACCTTTGCCTTTGAAGAGCTTCAACATCTCTTGATGTATAGTGTTGGCTAAGGCAGCTCTACAGTCTTCAATATTACTTAGATTGTCCATATTTACTTCTGCATTCTTGATGCTGAGAATTCACCATGGCAGATGTTTTACTAAGGACTCCCTTGATTCTTGGACCTTTACATCAGCTTGAAACAAGCTGCTTTAACATGTTCTTGCTTTTTGCAAAAGTCACAGAACTTGGATGGATCTCTGACCCTCTTGGTACTATTGGTCTGTTTTGGATTATAGATTGAGCCTTGAGCTTTTGCATTGAATGCCATGCTTTCAACAGAAACAGAAACACTTGAGAACGCATTTCTTTGGGATTCTACTCTAAGAATCATGGAATATGCCTTGTCCACCATTGGTAATGGATCCAACAATAAGATTTGGTTTCTTACTTGATCATAGCTTTCATTTAGCCCCATCAGAAATTGAAGTAACTGATGTTTACTAATCATCTCAGTCATAGTCTTACAGCTTTACAAGCACAAGTAGGCATAGGATCTACTGAAGCCAACTCATCCCACAAACTTTTCAACTGTGTATAGTACACAGAGATGGAGAGGAAATCTGTCTTTGCAAATAATAGATCATAGGTCCATTACACTTCCCAAATCTCTCAACTAATTCATCCTATAACTTTTTGGCAAAGAACGTGTATAAGAATGATTCTACATGCTCTTTGGATATTGAATTCAAAATCCAAGAGATAATCATAAGATCACACCCTTTCCATTTCTCAAATTTAGCTGAAGTTTCTTTTGATACTTTAATTCTACTATCTATAAACTCTGATTTACATTTTGCTCCTAAGGCAATTCTCATTGCCCTACTCTATGACTTGTAGTTACTGCCAGCTAAAGGAGCTGAAACACGACACATACTAGGACTATCTGAGTTTGAAAGTGACTGAGAAACAACTTGGCCTATAACAACTTCGTTAACTTCCACCTTTTTATCGAAGTTGATGAAATACTCATAAAACAATACTTCGATTACTTAAAGAGGTAAGGTGCTTTGATTACTTGAAGTTGATGACACAAAAAAATAACAGAAGGAAGCAGAGAAAGAGAGAAAACGATGAGGGAATTGCGATATTTGTATTATTGAGTGTTAAGCTGCTTCATTTATATAGCACTTTATTACACGTGTGATCAGCTAACCAACTAATAACAATCTAACTGCTATAACTGCCATAAATAATAACTTGTATGGCATATTTCTACACACAGCTTTTCAACGCCACCTTACTCCCTAAAAACAGAAATTGGACTTAGCCGAAACTGCCTAAAAAATTGATGCTGTTAAATTATTTTTTTCTCACCTTTACTATTATTGATGGTATTACTGGGGCTAGAATGCTTAGGAAAGGAGAAGAAGGGACTAAGGGTGGCAGAACATATTAGAGGTGATATCTCTCTCTTTTTCTCTTTTTCTCTTTTCTGTTTAAACTATGTAAGTTAAAGGAGAAAAATGAATTTTGATTGGTTAGACTTTGTTTAAATTATTTTTTCCTAAATAAGCTTTGTCTCGATTTAAGTCATTCTCTCATTTATGAAAATTGAAAACAATTTAAAAATTCAAGATATCACAATATTATAATACATTAAAGATGCACCAATATTTGAGGGGTGTATTTAATTAATATTTTCGTAAACATTTTTAAGTGACTAACTTTTATAGATTTTATAAATTTTTAATAATTTTTATGGAATTTATACAAATTTATTAATGACTTTCAAAAACTTTATTTTCAAAGTCTACAAAGTCTTGAGAAATCTTGAGAGTATGTGAAAGAGAATTTTTTGAATGTTTTATCTTAAAAAGTAATTCAAAATCTATTAATTTTAAAAGTTAATTTTTTTTGAATTCCGATAAACTTTTATGAACTTTATAAAAATTGTACCTAGATTTTTATAGATTTTTTTAAAAGTCTTTAAAAGTTTTTATTAAATACTTCCTGATTTTTACAGACTTTATTAAAGTTTTAAATATTTTTATTGAATATCTCTTGATTTTTAAAAAGTCTTTAAAAGTCATTATTGAATATTTATTGATTTTTAAAGTCCATAAAAATCTTTAATCCTCCTAATTTAGTACACCCTAGTTATTTTCAGCTGCTCTTATATCTTACGTCAGATGTATCTTCAATTGGAAATGTTTCAAAAATCTCATTATTTTACTACTAAATCTCATCCGATGTTAGTGAAACTATCACGTATTTTTACCTTTTTCCACTTTTACATTTAATTGGAGAGTGAGATAAAAAAAATTCATATTCCAATAATATATAATTTAAGTACATAAAATAAAAATAAACTTGAAAAATTATAAAATAATCTACTTATATTGGAAAGTACAATATTGAAAATATGAAATTTAATTTCAATGACATAGAGAATACTTGTTAAAATTTAATATTTTAATAGTCTAAAAATTATAATTTAACTCAGAATTCAAAATTAATGTGAACATCCCAAAAAATTTAATCTGATAGCCTACAATAATTTTAAAATTTTCAAGTTCTTGAAGATTCATAATTTTATAGATCTTATTTTAAAATTTCAAATTTGTTATAATTATAAAATATCTAAATTGTATAATCATATTTAAAAAAAATTTTTTTTACTAACAACTCAATTGAAATAACTCTGAATTGATCTTAACTTTTTTCTTCAGATGAAAATTGACCTTAACTTTAAAAGCAAAAGAAAGAAAGAAAAAATCAAGGACTCTGGACTCTGGCTGCGCAGCCCAAAATTTTCATTGAAGAGTTCCAAAGTTAAAACAAACACCTGTTAGGCCCAAGTAAAATCCAGACAGTATTAGGCTAGTCGATCCTTTATTGGGCCTTCTCGTGAAGGCCTATCCATATTCCAGCATTATGCATCGACAGGTATAGATTCAGTTATTTCCCATCATATCTACTGTATTTGAAGTTAGGGTTTTCAGTTTTCAGTTGCAGAAGAGGATAGATCATGGCGGAGGTGAAGGATAAGAAGGTAAATCTGAAAATACACAATACCATGACTGGCGTAGTAGAGGAATTCAAGCCTCTAGTACCGGGCAAGGTCGGCATGTACGTGTGCGGTGTAACAGCTTATGATTTCAGCCACATTGGTCACGCGCGGGCCGCTGTGGTATTCGACGTCCTATTTAGGTCTGTCTTCTACATTAACAATAAAAATACTATGCTTTTTTTTAAAGCTTTGATTATTGTTGTTGTTTTGATTGTGTGAAGGTTTACTAGCTGATATGATAATTGAACTGAATTCATGATGTACAGCAATGAAGCTAAAAGGGTTTTTTTTTTTGGCTTAAATTTATTAATGCGGCGAAATTCGTTTTATCATTTTCTGATTTCTAGTGATCTTTAACACACTGTAACTAATTTATAATCAGCTAAATGGCTAGAATCAGATGTGGTAATAATTGTGGTTGCTGCAGATAGAAACGGAAGGTTAGAGATTGTCCTTGGTGACTACTCCTATTGAAAGATTTCCTCTTTTCCACTGGGACTTGAATTGGGGAAGACTTGGTCCTTTCTAGGTTTGAACAGATTTGGAGATCGAGTGTAAATCAATATTTATCTGGTTAAAACTTTAGTTATGGTTACCACTGTTGCAGGTTGGAATGGATGTAGGCCTTTTTTAGGGTTATATGGATTTTATTATCAAGGGTAATGATCTTTGCTGAGCCACTCATGCAAGTATTTCTAGTTGTTGTTATCTCAGTTTAGAACCTCAAAATGATGCTAGATGAGTGTGGGTGTTGGATATGTTTTTCTCTTTTTTCTAGTGTTTTTCTTTTGTCTTCTTTATTTGATGTCTTATGTGTAATGCTACTGAGCCTTGATGTCCTTAATGTCATTGTTTACTTGGATTTGTTCTGCAGATATCTACAACACTTGGGTTATGAAGTTACATATGTCCGTAACTTTACCGATATCGATGACAAGGTGAGAATTTGATTGTTAATTTGTAAAATTGTGATAGTCAATGCCATTAGAATTATTTCAATTTTGAAGCCATCAAAAAACAAGTTAAGATCTTATCGACCACACTTGTGAATGCTTTGTACTTGGATGTGACAGGCTTCTATTACTTCTTGATTGAGGTGGACTAGAGAAGAAGCCAACGTCACTTAGTCTCCATTTGAATTAATAGCTTTGGACTTCAATAAAATTTTATGAAATTGCTTAAATTTAAATGATCTTCAAAACAATTACTACTGGCAGTTTGTTTAAAACCAAGACCTTTAGTTTGCATCTCTCAATTCGTAGGATATATATTTGATGAATTTCTCAATTGTTAGAAGCCTTAATTTTTTGCAGATAATTCGTCGAGCTAATGACCTTGGTGAGGATCCATTATCTTTAAGTAGCAGATTCTGTGAGGAATATCTTGTCGACATGGACAGTCTGCAGTGCCTCCATCCTACACATCAGCCACGTGTGACTGATCATATCGAACATATCAAGGATATGATCACACAGGTTTATTCTTTTTTGGAAACTTGATTGTGGAATCTCAGTGGTTGTTTCTATGATGGGAAAGAAAGCCTGATGTTTTTTGACATTAATTAATAAGACCAAGAAGTATATAGACTTAAACTGTAAGTTTTGAGCTGTTTTAACCTATCATGAAAGCCATGGCCTTTTATAGTATTATTAGCTGACAAAAGGTGATATTACCAAGGTGAGGTGGATAGCTTGTGCATGGCGTTATATAGAGAGTGATTTTTTTGTCCTTTGTAATTGTGATCAATATGGTGGCTGTATGGGAAACCTCAGGTCTGAATGGGGAAACCAGATTTATTTATTTAAATAGTTTGGTTACTGTTTTATAACAAATATTATCATTTATTTGCAGCGCGATTGGTTTAGAACATTGTAGAACATTGGTTCTTGCATTTTGTGATTGATACAAAATTGAACTGTTAGTTCTGGTTTGTTTCGAAACTCCATACATGTTGTAAGTTTTTGTTAAAAACCTCTTTGATAATTTGTTGTTCTTTGTTGTACTCATGATTTGGTTTTCAGTTTGGCAGGTTTATTTGCTTTGATTTTTAAAATAAATGACACTGTGTTATGCAGATAATTAACAATGGCTTTGCATACTTTGCTGAAGGAGATGTGTTCTTTGCTGTCGATAAATTCCCAAATTATGGTCAGTTGTCTGGGCAGAAACTGGAAAATACTAGAGCCGGTGAACGTGTTGCTGTTGATACAAGAAAACGTAATCCTGCTGATTTTGTGCTTTGGAAGGTAAAAAAACCCTCACAAAATTATCTGATTTATAGTTTCTTTTTTCTTGATTTGTATGGAGGCCCAGTGATAGGCTACACAATGGGCCGGAGCCTCACCCAAACCAAAGTTCATAGATTTATGAATGCTAATTGAAATTAAACATTCACTAATTGTTGAAGGCTGCAAAGCCCGGTGAGCCAAGTTGGGAGAGTCCGTGGGGTCCTGGAAGACCAGGGTGGCACATAGAGTGCAGTGCAATGAGTGCTCACTATCTGACTTTCAAGTTTGACATCCATGGTGGTGGAAGTGATTTAGCTTTTCCGCATCATGAAAATGAAGTAACACAGAGCGCTGCTGCATGCCAAGAAAGCAAAGTGAGTTATTGGATGCATAATGGGCATGTCACTAATAACAATGAGAAGATGTCGAAGTCCTTGGGCAACTTTTTCACAATCCGTCAGGTAAATTTATGATCCAAATGCTGTTATCGTTCATTTTCATCAATTATTTATTTTATTTTCCATATTTTTTCAACTTATTTTATACGATTTCAGTCCCCATGAATACATATTCTAAAGTAACCTTTCCAATTCTTGCAGGTTACTGAACGATACCATCCATTGGCTGTGAGACACTTTTTGATGAGTGCACACTACAGATCTCCTCTCAATTACACTGTTTTACAGCTGGAAAGTGCATCAGATGCCATTTTTTACATTTATCAGGTTTGAAGCTTATTTTTGTTCTTGAGGTTTCATTTGAGAATTTGCCCAACTCTTGGATAGCACCTGTCTGAAGGTCTATTAACTTGCAAATGCCTGATAGGCATGTGCTTGCACGCTCATGTGTGTGGGTGTGTACGGGGGGATGTGTTAAAGTTCATGCCTATATTTAATTTCTAATTGCATTGAATTTGAGCTTATCAGCATACTTTTTCTTCTAGATCTTAGTGATCCTAACTTGTATTCTAGTGGTTTTTTTTTTTATTTTTTTTTTATTTTTTATTTTTTTTTGTGCTGAAGTTATTAGGCATGAAGAGATGAGATACCTCTTGCTTGCTAGATGTGTTCTGCCTGGTTGGATAAGCAATTATCATTTGTTTGAGCCCTGTTGAGCATTGAGGGTAAAAATGATTTTGAAAGAGTTCAGTTTATATATTGCTTTTGAAGAGCAGTTTAAAACTGTGTAGCTGTTTTGGAGTTTATAAACAAAACAAGTTAAATATATTTTAAAGAAAAGTTTTTGGCAGATTTTGAAAAAACATATTCAAGATGGCACTCTTTTGACAGCAGTTGCTAGCATAATATCCAACAACTGTTAAGTAGTTTTAATCTTTTTCTTATTATGCAAATCATATCATAACTATGGTCTTTTCATCCTTGTGTGTGCGAAATTGAGTATTGAAATGGTTTTGTCAGTTAAAAATAATGAGAAAACTGTGATATGTGTATAGCAATAAACATAAATATTGGCTTATTGTGACTTGGATATTTTCCTCGTTCTAACTTTAGTTTTACTGCTGCAGACAAAAATCCATATGTTTTCTTGCACTCACACCGATCCACCCACATAAACTTGCACACTTACGCTTAACATAATTACTTCTAGGAAGTAATTTTCACAGTTTTGATGGCAGACATTGCAAGATTGCGAGGAAGCCTTGTCATCTTTTCAACATGGAAGCCAGAAGGATAGTGCAGGACAGACTGGAAAGACAATTGGGATTACTGATGATGCTAAAAAATGCATCAGTAAACTACGTGATGAGTTTGAGACTAAAATGTCAGATGATTTAAGCACTTCACATTTGTTGATTGGTGGTTTCCAGGAAGCCTTGAAGTTTATAAACAGTTCTTTAAGCATGCTAAAGGTAAAAGTTGCATGCTTGCCACCATTTTTAAGATATCTTGTATATGTCTCTGTGTACAAGGAATAACAAATTCTTGTTTCCTTGACTTTTGCCAGAAGAAACAACAAAAGCAAAAACAATTATCATTGATTCAATCTCTCACCGAAATAGAGAAAGAAGTTAAGTTAGTTCTGGAGATTGTGGGACTGCTTCCCTCTTTCACTTATGCTGAGGTAAGGTTCTTCAATTTTTTTAAAGAAAATTTTGAGCATCTGATTTCAATTTCTTGGCTGATGTTTACCCATGAAAATTTTATTTTTGGTTGTACAGGTTTTGCAGCAGTTAAAAGACAAGGCGCTGAAGAGGGCTGAACTAACAGAGCAAGATGTGCTGGGTTTTATTGAGGAAAGAGCAATAGCGAGGAAAAACAAGGATTTTTCAAAAAGTGATCAGATCAGGGCTGAGTTGACTGCAAAAGGCATTGCACTTATGGATGTGGGTAAAGAAACAGTTTGGAGACCTTGTGTGCCTGTTGAACCAGAACGTAAAGTATCATCTCTTGTAGAAGAGCAAAACCCATTACCAGCTGTATCAAGTTGATATCAAACTTTTCTTCGTCCCAATCTCAGTTGTAGAAGAGCAAAACCCCAGTTAAAAAATGAAAACCATTACCATTTCAGATTACAACTATGAAATTGGGAAAAAGATTACATGTTTTTTATTTATACACTGTTGTAACATTTGGAAGCTTTCACTTGTTATGGCCTCGTGACGACACACAATATACAGAATTCATCATATTTTTTTTGTGATGCAATACAGAAATATATGGGCGACTGATGTGTTGGCTCTTCCTGTATGATGGGTTCTGGAGTTGTTTATTGCAATTATACGATATTATGCTTGTTATTTTTGTTTTATTCTATATGTTGATGCTGGCTGCTTTTGCGTCGGAGGAACATAAATCATACCTAAGTTAAAGAATATCCAATGTTCATTGATTCTAATTTATTGCAAGAACCAATAGAATTAATAGAAGTCAATTTGAGGCTGATTGACAATTGGAAAGAAAATTAGATAATAGGGCCAGAGTGCAAGTGAGGCAGCGATATGTGAAGTGCAATGGATAGTGGTTAACTAGACATTCCTCCGAGAAGTCAGATTGTGAACGTTTTAGTGATTGGACATTTTTCTTTAGTGACAGTACTCTTTCTCCTCTTCAATATGTAAGGAAATGAAGCAGCATCTCATTTCAAATTCTAATGCAGCAGCAGCAGCAGCAGCGCTCCTTGTTGGATGGACCTCACTCAAGGTTCTACCAGCATTTTTCAACTTTCTCATTTTGGGTTGTTATTAGGCCTATGGTCCTAGACATCACTTGGATCTCAGCCCAATTATCTTATTCAAAATCTGAACTGCAGCACGAGGTCACCAAAATTTCACTAATTTAGAGGATGAATGTCCCCAAAAGAAATAAACTTGATAAGTTTGAAAATTGAGATCCATCACTATCCTAGTAGAGCATGGGTGGCATTGTTATTCCAAAAACCTATAGTTGATTGAATCACAATATTTTTAAGCTTTAAATATATTTTTAATTATTCATGCAAGCAATTTAATTATTTTACTAACTCATTACAGATGTTTCAATTATGAGAATTTTTTTTTTTTAAGAATAAACTTTAATCGTACAAAATTCATATTGATAAAGAGGATTTCTAATAATTTTTTGAAAAAAAAAAAATGATACTAACAACGACAGTGTCGAACTTACTCATACTACATCTATATATACGTTTAATGGTATTGAACTAAACTTCAAAGCTACAACTTCAAAGAAAAAATTTCTTCTAATCTCTCTCTCTCTCTCTCCTTCTGATGAAAAATTTGCAAAAGAGGACCACAAAAACAAGTAATATCTTAAGCGGGACCATCAAAAGTGTCTTTCTTTGAGGTTGTCCTACCCTGTGAACATGAACAAGCACAGAGTTAAAATGTGTACACATCAGTGTCTATAAAAGGAGAGAGCGTGGGGGTTGTCCGTGTAAAAGGGTCATTGCTTCTTTGCATATAAAGAGGTTTTATGAAGCGTCTTCGTAGTGATAGAAACATGGGACAGAAAATATGTAGAAGAGGACTTGGTGCATTCATGGTACAACATTATTGATGGGTTCTCTATGTTCTATTTTATTGGGCAAGAATATCTACCCTATCCATTTTTTTCCACAAGATTGTTAAGTTACTTTCAAAACCCAAAGCATCATTTCTGGCCCCATTACCAGTTCATTTCGGTACATGAAATTGACAGCCTAACTAATTTTTATTTTTTTTTTCACAGGGTTACCTATATATATATATATATATTCTCTCTTTAGCATAATACTTGCATTTTCTTAACGTGTTCAATGAGTTGGCTTGACGCTAGATAGCTAGGTTGCTGCATGTGAACATCAAGAGAGTAGGGGGTTAGTCAAAGCATCTAAATGAGTAAAGCCTTATGTGTCATCAGCTGGTGGGCTTCCTTTATTCAAAGATAAGGACTTTGAGATAATGATTACAAAAATAAGAATATATTTCGGTTACAAAAGGATTGCATAAACATGGGTTATTCAAAGTTGAAAAGATAAACCAAAGTATGAACATTAGTGTGTGTGCGCATATATATATGTCTGTGTCTGCATGTGTGTTCACACGTGTTTCTGCTAGATCCCATTAACTAAAATTTTTAACTGCACATATGAGCTGATTCCAAACTTAATCCTGAAGTTAAACTTGCCCAAAGCTTTTTTTTTTTTTTTTTAGCTTAATAGACTGTTATCTTTATACATCAAAATCCAATTTTGTATTTAAGCTATATATATATATATATATATATACTTATTGACTTAAATTAAATACTCTTATAAATTTAATTAGGTATAATTAACTTAAAGAGAAACTAACAGGTTAAAATTAACTTTCCAAATATTACAATTTATTAGACTAAGAATAAAAAAAAAATAGCTTTCAATAGAGTTCATGATAAATTTTGATTCAATGAAGATGCAAGACAGATTTTTAATAGGATCAATCATTTAAACTTTTGAAAATTTTTCTTTATAAAATTTATTAAAATTCAGTGGGCAAATTGTCCCACTTTTTGTCGTATGATGTTTCTTTTCAATTTAATAGCTTTGACAAAAAAAAAAAAAAGTTCCACTTTTCATTAATGCCACGCATGCTTGGCTCAAGGTCAAATGGAGAGCTTCGATATATAATTTTCCTTTCTTGACAAAGACTTGCCCTTGTAGCGAGTAGATCTTGAAATTAAATAACTTATGTAGGAAATATCATTTGAACCTGAATTGAGTTAAAATGAAGTCAGTATAAAAATTAATCAAATGCATAATTTTATGGTTAACATTTCAGCAAAAATTCTGTCATGTATCTGTCATCGCTACAAAAATCTATCGGGTTAGCAATATCATTTTTTGTTGCTGAGCAGGCAGATTTCATTGTTAAGTATGCTTAGTGATAGATGATCCTTCGCTAGGCTGGTCGTTGGTAAGGGCTGGCGATGAAATTTCATTCTGTTGCTAGCCCTAATAATAATATTTTTCGTAATTAAAATTTTATCTCTATTCGTAGTTAAGTTTAGCGATGAAATTTCACTGCTAAAAATGACGACGAAATAACGAAGGGATTTTAGTGATGAAAAATTCATCACTAACTTAGAGATGCAAATTCCATTGCTAAACTTAGCTACGAAAATTTTCGTAACATGTTTGTTGCCAGTTTGACAAATTTTCTTATAAATTTTTCTAATATTTTGTACATTAAAATTTTATATTTTTAGATTTATTTTATATTGTATACTTATAAATTTTTATAAAAAATAAATATTTTATTTATTTTTTAATTTAAAAAATTAAAATTAATAAATTCATCATATTAATAATTTGATTATGATACTTATAAATGATCAATATGTTATCAATTATAAAATATCAATATATTATCATACTTATTGAATTTTAATGTTAATATATCATCAATTCTTTAAATCTAAATATCAATATGTTATCAATTATAAAATAATAGATCATAAAAATTTTAAATTAAATAATTAACAGGTATAATTATAGATAATAAAATGAAATTTATTAACTTTAAAGTTACAAAATGTATAACTACACATTTTCAATTAACAAATATTAATAATTATTATTTTCAAGTAACAAAAAAAATTAATAATTGCGTATTTCTAATTAACAAAATATTAAAAATTACATATTTTCAACTAATATAACAATAGAGAGGATGCAATGAAGGAGGAGGTAATGGAGGATGGTAGCAGCGGGTGGTGGAGGATGAGGCGGCGATGGCGGTGGCGGCAGTGGCGGTGGGGATAGTGAAGGAAGTAGTGGAAGAGGCGACATATAACAATAGAGAGGATGCAATGAAGGAGGAGGTAATGGAGGATGGCAGCAGCGGGTGGTGGAGGATGAGGCAGCGACGGCGGTGGCGGCAGTGGTGGTGGGGACAGTGAAGGAAGTAGTGGAAGAGGTGGCAACGTGTGGTGAAAAAGCTGGAGGCGGGAGTGAGGAAGGATCATAAGCAGAAAAAAAAATGAAGAAAAGAGAGAATGAAGAAAATAATGTGAAAAATGAGTGGACAAGAAATAAATAAAAGGTAAAAAATTTTAGCAATGAAATTTTTCATTGCTAAAATTCAAATTATGTTGCTAAATAATTAAAAAAAATTTAAAATTTTATTTTATAGTAAAAAAATTAGCGATGAAAATGAAATCCATTGCTAATTTGCTCACCTAAATAATTTTTAAATTTTTATTTTGGGGCAAAAAATTTAGAAGGGGAAAATTTCATTGCTAATTCGTCTCTATTTAGCGACAAAACTAAATCCATTGCTATTTCCACCTAAACAATTTTTAAAATTTTATTTTAGAATAAAAAATTAGTGACGTAAAATTTCGTCGCTAATAGTAACAAAACTAAATTCTTTGTTAATTTTTCACCTAAACAACTTTTAAATTTTTATTTTGGAGCCAAAAAATATTAATGGAAAACTCCATTGCTGATCCATTGGTTAGTTAATTATAAATCAATTATAATGTTTTTAGTTATAATATTATTTTTTATTATTAAATATTAAAATTTTTATTAATTGTTATATTATTATTGGAATGATATTATATTACTTTTAATTATTAATTAATTTATATTAATTTCATTAAATAATTTGATATTATATTAAGATTAAATATTATAGTTCAATATTATTTTACTTGTTATTAATATATTATTAATATCTTCATATATATTATCTTAATATATATTTTTAATATAAAATATTATATTATTATAATATTATATATAATATCTTAATATATGCATATTCTTGAAAGTAAATATTGTATTATTATAATATTATATTTATATACATTTATATAATCTAATATTATATTATTATTAATATTATTTATATATAATTAATATTGTTTATATATAATTTAATAACAATATTAATTAATTTATACTTATTTTAAATTATTAAATTAAATTATTATTAATTTATATTAATTTTAATTAAATAATTCAGTATTATATTAAGTCAATTATATTATAATAAGATTTTATATTAAGATTACATATTATAATTCAATATTATATTATTAATTATTGTTAATATCTTAATATATATATATATATATATTCTTAATATTAAATATTATTTTATTATCATATAATATTTATCTATTATATATATTCTTCATATATATTAATTTTGTATTAAATATATATATATATATTAATTTTATATTATATTATTATATTTCATATATTATATTATAATGTTATTAATATAGTTTAATATTATTAATTTATTATATTTATTTAATGTTTTTAATTTTTAATTTTTATTTATTTTTCTAGCTTAGCAATGGAAATTTCGTCGCTAAGTGTGTCAATATGGCACTAGCTTTACTTATGAATTTAGTGATAGATTTCAAATATGTTGCTAATTGTGGGTTTTCATTGTTAATCCATCGACTAAGCTATGGAAAAATTTCGTCGCTAAATCGATCATTATTTTGACAGATTTTCATAGTGCATCTTTTAGAATAAAATTGAATGTTTATATTTGAATTTTTGTATTAATTTTACGTTTTAGTGTATAGTCAGTATTGTCAGTATTCTATCTCACTTTCTTCTTTTTTATTTTTTTCCTCCTTGTTATTAGGTTTAGTTTAAGCAAATGGAAGAGGGAGGGAAAGGGAGGGTTTAAGTACATCTCAAGTCTCTTCAATTGCATAGAAGATTTTTTTTTTCTGAGTCCATATATAGAGAAGATAATGATATCCTCCATTATTCATGTTGATTTCACCATATCTAACTGCCATTATGGTGTGACTTCAATTCTGAAATGCTTATGGATTGAGACAAATAAAAGAAAACATTTTCTAAATGTAGCAGATATGGTTAAGTTTGATTTAGCAGCAATATTATGTAATCACTTTATATTCACCTACATCTCAGTATATTATTGTTAAGTGGTTTTAAAATCTTTTTAATTTGCAGAAAATTAATGCATACATTTCTTTGTTTGGCTTAATCCTCCGATAGAAGAACATGCAAAGCATGCCATTATTCGATTTTTGAGAAAGATCAGACAATTAGAAGATGATAATAAGAAGTCAAAAACAGCTTTGCTTAAATGGGTGTTTGCTAGTCTTAATGGTGTTGATGATGAAATTGAAGTACAAATTTACATGCTAAGTACTTAGTTATGGTTTGGGTAGTAATAGCAGTAGTCTTTAGTTGTTGATAAAAAATAAATAAGGTTGATCTAGTGTAATTGGGTAAGAATGCGTAAGATTGATTGTAATTAAGTGCTTAATTTTGTATATTCTCATTTGTGGGCAATTTACCATATACCAGTGCTATAAGCACTATTCAAATTTTTTAGAACGAAATTAGCATTTGAAAAATTTTATAAACTATATTAGTTTTTTGATAAGGAGAAGTTAACTTAATTAACAAACCAAAGCAAGTTATTCATTGCACTACAGTCAAAATAATATTAAGCAGAACATAGTTAAAGTTTTCCAAAATATGGCTTACATAGCTAATCTACTAACCACCAAACACTAATAAGTTTCCTCTATCCAAAATAGCCAAATATAAAAATGGGATAAGTTCAATGTTGTGAAAGTAGGAGTCATCCATTGTGACTTTATTATGTAGTGCTCTCATGTCTTGTAGATTTGCTACCTTGTGATGGACTGTAATTACTGGATTTTGGTTGGCTTGAATGTATTAACATTCTCTGAATTTACATGATTTTGGTTGGCTTGAATGTATTAACATTCTCTGCATTTACATGATATTCCTTTGCTATTGAAGATGTCATGTAGTCATAGTATTCTTGTTTTGCCATTTCAACCCCAATGGCTTAAATCTAACGTCAAAATTGACTAAATTTGACCTCAAAATCTGTCTAGGATTATTGATGATACTTAAAGCTCAAAAGCTAGACTATAACATTCGTGTACAAAAAAAGAAAATTAATATCCACATTAGGTTAATAACCCAGATTAAAAAATCATTTAATTAAAAAGTACACATATGAAAACATATAATTAAAAACTTACCACTCATATTCTATCGTTGTAATTCAAGCCTATATCTCTTAATCAGTGGCATAGGAACATTAGAAGGCCTTTTAGCCTTTCTAGCCACTCATTTGTCTTTCAATTAAGTTGAAATAGTACCAGATGCTCTAATTTTACACATATTACTCCTACCCCTTTCCTTGGCACCACTACTACTAAATGCTCCAATTCCAAACATATCACCCTTACCTTTTTCCTTGCCACCATTATTATTGGATGCTCCAATTTTAAAAATATCAACCTTACCTCTTCCCCTGCCCCTAAACCTAATAAAAGCTTCAATTCCTTTACCACTACCAATAGAACCTCTAATAGGCTGTTGACATTAGCACTAGTAACTACACTTTTAAGATATATTTTTGAATCAAACGTATAATTTTATATTTAACATCTCAGCAAAAAGCTTATCATGTATTTATGATTTTTTAGAATATAATTAAATATTTATACTTAAGATTTTGCATTAATTTCACACCTTAACACATAGTCATCATTGTATGTGAAGGAGATGTGGTGCAAAGAAAGTGAACAAATCAAAGATGCAAACATGGCTAAAAATTAAATATGTTCCAACAGTTAGAAAAATTACTTTTTCTATCTCTCTCTCTCCCCCCAACATTACTATCTCATTTTCTTCTTTTATTTTTCTTCCTCCCTGCTATTGGATTTAGGTAAATTATAATCCATATACAAATAAGACAATGGTATCCTTCATTCGTGTTGATTTCTTCATACCTGATTGCCATTATGGTGTGACTTCGAAAATGCTTATGAGCTGAGATGAACAAAAGAAAAGGATTCTTTAGATGCAATAGATGTGGGGTAAATTTGATTTAGAGACAAAATTATGTAATCACTTTTTGTTCACCTTTCTTGGTATTATTACATTTAAAGTGATTCTATGATTCTATAATCTCTTTAAATTGTAGAGAATTGGTGCATGTTATTTCTTTATTTAGCTTGATCCCTCTATGGAAGAACATGCAAAGCATGTCATTATTCAATTTCTTAGAAAGATCAGACAATTACAAGATGATAACAAGAAGTGGAAAATAGCTTTGGTTAAATCAACGTTTGTTATTGTCTTAATGGTGTTGATGATGAAATTAAACGATAAATTTATATACGAAATACTTAGTTATGGTTTAGGTAGTAGTAGGAGTAATGTTTAGTGATTGGGTTGATCTAGTGCAACCAGATAAGAATGTGTAAGATTGACTGTAATTAAGTACTTAATTTTATAAGTGCTCATTTTGGGGATTTGCCATATATACTGGTGCTATAAGTACTACTCAATTTTTATCAGAATGAAATTAGCATTTGAAAAAAAGTTATAATCTATATTAGTTTCTGATAAGGAGTCTAAGCAAGTGATTCATTACATAATAGTCAAGATAACATTAAATAGAATATAGTTAATCTACCAAAAATATGGCTTACATAGATAATTTGCTAACCAACAATCACTAACGAGTTTATATACTAAAAATCAAATGGGATGTGTTTAATGTTATGAAAGCAGGAGTCGTCCATTGTGACTTTATTGTGTTCTGCTCTCATATCCTATAGATTTGCCGCCTTGTGATGGATTGTAATTACAGGATTTAGGTTGGTTTGAATGTGCTGACATTCTCTACATTTGCATGATATCCCTTAGTTATTGAAGGTAACATCTAGTTAAAATATTCTTGTTTTGCCATTTCAACCTTGATGGCTTAAATCCAAGGTCAATATTGATCTGATTTGACCTCTTAATCTATCTAGGATTGTTGACCATACTTGAAGCTCATATGCTAGACTATAACATTGGAGTAGTGAAAAAAATTAATATCCATATTATGTCAGCAATTCACACTAACAAATCATTTAATCCAGTCACAATATTCTTGTTTTGCCATGTCAACCTTGATGGCTTAAATCCAAGGTCAATATTGACCTGATTTGACCTCTTAATCTGCCTAGGATTGTTGACCATCCTTGAAGCACATATGCTAGACTATAACATTGGAGTAGTGAAAAAAAATTAATATCCATATTATGTCAGTAATTCACACTAACAAATCATTTAATTAAAAAGTACTCGTATGAAAATTTATTACTCATTTTATCATTATAATTGAAGCCTGTACCTTTTGGTAGACTAGGTGTTTTAGTTGGTGGCATAAGAACATTGGAAGGCCCTTTAATCTTTATAGCCACTCCTTTGTCTTTCAATTAAGTTGAAAGAGTACCATATGGCCCAATTCTAGACATATCACCCCTAACTCTTTCCTCGCCACTATTACTACCAAATGTTCTAATTCTAGACATATCGCCCTTACCCTTTCCTCTACCACCACTACTATTACATGCTCCAATTCCAAACATATAACCCTTGCCTTTTCCCTTGAGACTATTATTATCAGATGCTCTAATTTCAAAAATATCAAGCTTGCCCATTTCCTTGCCACTAGACCCATAACTTTAGTTCCTCTACCGCTACCTATAGAACCTTCAACAGAACGATTGACACTTGCACCACTAACTACAATTTTAGTTCCTGTCTACTCTACCTCTATCCCTTCCTCTTCCATTTCCACCAAAATTTAATTGCTAGTAAGTTATAGAGGTATATAAGGCATATAAGTATAAATTAAATGTTAAAATTTAATAATTTAGTTATAAAAAGCATATCAAACGAAATGCAGAATCTTTGAGTCGGCATGCTTTCTTTTTATACAAGTTTATGGCATTTGGAGCAATTTGTAGATAGTTTACGAAAATTTTTTGGTTCATCTTTGTCCATTCTTCTGGGCATTTTAGTTTTCCCTGACTTTTCTGTTACATCTAATGCAACCATTACTAGATTATTAGATTCAGGTTGTAATCTCTTAACATCTAATATTTAGATAAAATATCCATAAGACTTTAGGAAGTTTTTTTTGTATACTAATAACAAATATAATCATTTAGGTTTAGGTTTCTATAGTACAATGCTTAATATGGATTGGGTATATCCCTAAGCTCCTAAGCCTTATAAGTACACTTTTGCATTTGCAATTCAATAGTATGTCTATATCACCTTTTATTATTTCAAAGATAGTATCTCCATTCTATCGTATATGACACTTTATTAACCTAACCTTATTGTCATCCAGTTTGGCCATAGCATAGGTGCAATGTCACATATCCAAGTATTAGCAAAATCTCTCATTACCCTAATTCTATTTGTCGCCATCATTCTAATATGTAATATCATTGTTATAATACTATTGTATTTAGCCTTAAGTATCCAACCGTTAAATGACTTAGATATATCATTATTAACCATATCACACTTGCAATAAAAATTGAAATAAGCCCTAAAGCCTGTGGTTTGATTAGAATTCAATAAATTTTTAAAATCAGATTGGTAATTGAATTGATTTTATGACTGATTCCTAGGTTGACTAGTTTAACCAATTTGGGTCCATAACCCTCCATAATATATGCTATATTTTTAATAAAAATATAAAAATACTAAAAACTAATCAGAAAAAATAATAAAACATTAGTAGATATTTTATAGTCGAGAAAAGAATAGATTCATGAATATTAATAAAAGATCTATAAATTTATTATAGTTACAATAAGTTCAAAACTATCATTTAAACCTGTAGCTCTTAACCCATAGGCAATTGCATATAAAAGAGGAAGATTGTCCAAGACAAGTTCAGTACCATACCCACCCATATTAGAAATGAATTAACACATAATAAGTATGATGAATGGATCTAATTCATCATACAAATATCTAAATATTTTTCTGTTATGGAATTTCTTTTCTTAAAAAAATTGTTTATACTTTAGATGCTTAAAGAAAGAAGTCTATTACTGCTCAAAACAGAAACGAAAAGAAATTTATTCCCAAAAGAAAATGAAATACTCGATTTTCTTTTCGTCAATGATGATAAAAATTGGTCACTCTATGCAAATAGACAAAATGCATGATTCTTTTTGGCATTTAAAAAAGTAATCAAAACGCATTTTGATTATCTAATTCTTAGGCTTTGTCCTTGCCCATTAAAACAAAGAAGAACTCACTAACAATAAAGTGAAAGACAAAGAATAGCCAATTAAAGAAAATCACATAACATTATTGAAGAATGGTTCTAATTGAAGAATGATTCTAACACTGAAATTTAAAGCGAAAAAATGGAAATTTTGAAATTTAAGCTTACAAGATGGAAGATAGAAACAAGAACAAAAAAAGCTTTCATTTTGTTGCTGCTTTAGTATATGAATATGTATCACTCTAATGCTACATTTAGAACTTGGAAAAATGAAATGGGCAAGGATAACTAGGAAAATTAAATGGGCAAATGATGGATGAGTTTATGTTTAAGCCCTAAATTTTCCTCGCTTAAAGGCTAAAAACAACATTAGGTTCAGAAAATTGAGTTCATACAGTTCATTGGGTCAATGATTTTCTCAAATTTGCCCTTCTTTTTGTTTTTCTCAAATTTTTGTCAACTAATTTTAAGGTGTTGAATAAACTAGTACCCAACAGGTTCTTAATTTTATTGATTTGATTGGCCCATTCAGCCTAGTTTTGAAAATATTGTTAAAATTTTTAAGTTTGTCTTCGAGTCATACCTCCAAAGTAGACCAAGCATATTCCTAGAATTTCTTTCTTCTTTCCTTCCCCTTTCACTAGTTAGTAAGCACATGTCTGGCATGCGTCCTTTATTCAACTTCTAAAAGGTCTTCTTGAATTTGAAGTATTAACCCTTGTCAAACAACATATGAATGTCATATGTTAGAAGTAACCACTATCAGTCAATCCACATTATTACAATACCATGCAAATGTGTTAACTCACTTTTTGCATACCACTCAACACTGACCATCCATCATTTGTTGTGATGCCCAACTCCATCTTTAGTGCGGATATAAATTATTTCTAGTTCTTTTTTATTCTCAAGGTTCACTATAATCCAAGCAATAGGATATATTTGATTATTTCCATCCTTAGAGCAAATAATAAGTAATTGAACATACATAGACCCTTCAATAAGCATTTATCCATCCTAATATGTGTCTACACCTTTTTGAAAAACATGACTTCACAACATAAAAAATATACATAAAACTTTCTAAATTCTTCTCTTTCATCCTCTAAAGTCTTTTCTTTTGCAAAACATGTAGTTCTAGGATTTAACCTCTTAATTTCATTAGCAAAATCATTGAGTTTTGCAAACTCCATAACATAATATTTTTAACACCTTATTTGTCCCCTTTTATAAGTAGTTTTATACATATGCAACTTCTATTTAGATTTGCACAGGTATTATAACTGTTTGACCTTAATTCTAGGCTGTATTAATATCATATTTTCAAAATGCCTTGAAATAAATAAAAATTGCACAATTTGGCCTTATTAATCCTATAACATCCATAGATAGGATTACAAGTCTTAATGATGAAGTTCTGAGTCTAGTTTTAGATCCCTTCAAATAGTAACCATGGACAACCTTTTTTCTCACAATTTATCCTTTTTTTTTGTGTGGTTCATAATGTCTTACAGTTAGGAAAACACCTTTAACAACTGCATATTTTATGATTGTTAGCCTAAATTGTTCAACATTGATGAAGATCATCGTCAACTCTTAACATGGCATAATAGTTCTGGGATCATACCTAACAGAACTATTTCCAAAAGATTGGACCTTGCATCCTTCTTCATCAGAATCTGCCAGATCTTCACTTTCTAGATCTAAGTTGTCATACTCCTCGCTATTTTTAATTTTTCAAGCACACTTGTTATTTATGGCAATGGTAGCTTCATATCCACTATCAATTCTAGCCTTATCAATTGGAATATCATTTGCACTTAAATTAATATCTCTTCTCTCACTTTATTGCCTTTCTATGTATTACCTCAAATTATCCTTGGCTTATATGGCTTTATAGCATCCATATCACTAGCTTTAAGTGGGAGATCTATATCATCCTCTTTATTGTCATGTTATAAACCTACTTCACATTTTGGATCATCTTCAAATTCATCTTCTTGATCTTTATTTAGCCTTGTACTTATACCACCATCAGTAGATGTGGTGGCAGAGCCACATTCACTTGAGAGTGGGCAACTGCACCCCTCAACTTTTTAAAATGTATGTAATAGTAAGTAAATTTATACCATTTTTAACATTTGCTCCCCCTAAAAAAAATATGGGAGGCAATTAAGTGATGCTAAAAAAAATTATAAATTTAGATGAGTTCTAATTAGTTAATTAAAAATATAAATACTTAAAGAGTAAATAAATATGTGCTATAAGTCCTTAGCCGAAATATAAATACTTTCTTCAAAAAAATATGAATACTTTATTTAATAATAATCAATATTTTTTTTGGTCATCAATAATAAACAATATATTGTCAAAGAATAATCATATTGTAAAAAAAATTATTTATGTATCAACTATTTAATTGAATTGCACATTGCATTATAAACTTTTGCATCCCTGACTTAGGGTCCTAACTTCATCACTGAGTAAATGTGCCTATATTCTCTTCCCTAGCATTATAATTTTCCCTACCCTTTCCTTATTAGGACTACAATTTGTTGCACCTGCAACAAATTCATCTTCACTTTCTACATTTGAAGTCCCATGCAAAACTTGAGGAATATCCATAATATGCTTAGCATAGAACTCTAATTCATTACTAGGCTTAGAAATATTTGTAATGTTAGACACAACTTTGTTATTGTCTATTAAGTTGAACACATCATAATCACCTCTAATCACTAATTTGGTGTATACCCTTGATTTTAATGTATGCTAATTCTCTAATATATGTTTGTAACTCAACCAAGAAAAGTTTATCAATGTTCACAAATTTCATCTTCCAAACATTTCTACCATTATACCTAGGATTTGTTTTTTCATTTACCAAAGTGTCATCATACAAGATTCTAAGATAGATGAATGTGTTGGCTATTCCCAAAAAAAAAGGAAAAAATAATTAAAGATGGACCGCACATTGCATATAATCCAAAATGGTTTGTAAAAAACTACCATAACTAGAATAAAAAAAAAACCCTAACTTCATAGTATACGCAATTGCCTTTGATATTGCAACATTATTACATAAAATACCATCGATATCATTAGCCCTAAAATCGATATTTTATTTTGAATTTTAAAATCAAGTTTACCTTAAAATTCCTTAAATAGTGTAGATTAAGGATTTCAGATGTCTTTGATTTGGAAGAAACCACAAGGGCTCCAACTCCACTTTAATGACTTTGATTTAGATTAAGAGTAAGATTTTTGTTTTAAATTATGTAATTAATGCATTTGGAAGGCAGTTCGCATATGTTTTTAATAGGCAGGCATTAAAGTGAGCGTTGTGAGGAGACAAAAATGAGCATGCAATAAGGACATGTAAGCCACTCTTTGCTAATATGTTTAATTTTTATCCTCGCCGGAGTGCATGAATTTGGCGGTGTAAAATTTTTAAGTACAAATATTTAACCATACTCCTAAAAATAATATGGGCTTTTCTTTAAAATATTACTCATTCTGTTTCAAATTAGATATCATTTTAAAAAGAAATTTTTATTTTATAATACTTGACGTTTTATAATTATCAATAAACATTAATTAAATTTTTTCAACTCTACCATTTCTATCTTTTATAATAATTATTTTTTTTACATTGCACAATAATTTATAAACAAATTAATTAAGGGTAATACAATCTTTTTCATATATAATAACATTTATTAAATACAATCTTTAATATATCTGCGAAAACTTTAAACGACATCTATTAAAGAACAAATGAAATATAAATCCTATCAAAAGTTTAAAATAGGTTTAGAGTATGTTTGGTGGTATTATTATTGCAAAAAGCTATAAACCAAATTACAACAATTCTACGTTTTGAGAATAGGTTTAACTACTCAAGAAAATAAAAGTAATTAAGTCAATAGTTTTGTTTTTATAATTTCCTAAGATGGTTAGCAACATCTATTTTGGCATGAAAAATTCAAGTCGTAGTTAGAGCCAACTATATATCCTTTACGTATAGATACTGAAGCCTTCTCTCTTCTCTTCTAATGATTTAATTTTTTTTCATTATTGCAGTTATGACTTTTAAGTTATATATATTTTATTCACATATTTTTCTTTAACAAATCGCTCATTGTGTGAATTTTTATTTAATAATTTATATATTTTTTAATTAAAATTTAAATTAATCTTTTTTGTTATTATTAATTATTAAGATATAAATTCATCAAAATATTTTTATTAATTGATTTTAATAAGTAAAAATTATTATAATTATTTGCATAAGTTCATAGATTTAATCTTACTATAAACTACATATTGTCAAATAATTTAGTAATTATTTATAAAATAATTTTTTATTAAAAATTTAAGAGACCTATGGTATTTATGTTAATTAAAATTAATTGAAATTTATTTTTATAAAATTAATATTCATATATATTAAATCTATATAGAAAAGAAAGATATAAAATATAATCAATATTTTTAATTTTTATATATGAAAAGTTTTTCTTTTGTTTTTAAGAAGCCTAAAAAATAATAAATTAATTCTTATTTTAGGAATTTAAAAAGTCATATATAAATAATAAAATATTTAAAAATCATGCATATATAATAAATATTTGAGATATTAGTATAATATGTCACATTTAAGCTATGGATATTTTAAATGGTAGATGCATCAAAACTTTAAATGTAGGTATTTAACTGTATTCCTACAAAATATTAGGTATAATATAAGCTTTTTATTGAAATGTTAGGTGTGAAATTATGCATTTGGCCTATATAAATCCTATCAGAAGTTCAAAATAAATGTGGAATATGTCTGATGATATTATTATTGCAAAAAGCTATGGACTAAAATTACACCAATTCTAAATTTAGAGAAGAGGTTTAACTACTCAAGAAAGTAAAAGTAATTGAGTCATTATGCATATTGACATGGAAAATTCAACTCATAGTTAGGCCTACTATATATCCTTTACGTATAGAAATTGAAGCTTTCTCTCTTCTCTTATGGAGATTTAATTTTTCTTATTATTATGATTACGATTTTAAGTTATATTTTTCTTAAATTGATGAAATTATATTAATAAAATTTTAATTTTTTCATCAAATTATTTCTTTTTAAAATAAAATAATTGAGTTCTTTTAAAGTAGTCTTTTTAAATAAAAATGTTTAAAATATAATTTAATTTTTTGAGTTCTTTAAAGCTGTATTGCCAAACGAGATCCAAAACAATTATAAAGAGATTTTCTTCTTTCTTTTAAGAGGAGGTACTTATTCCCTGTGAGATAGTTTCAATTGTCGTTGAACAATTTGTAAACCATTTTACACATAATTCATTAAAAAATATTTTACTAATATACTTATTTTCTTTATTAGTAAAGAAAAATATTTATTAAATTATTGAAAATATCATATTGTTATTGGATGTCTTTCCTTAAATAAATTATAAGAGAATATTTATTTTAAAATCAAATGTAAATTATATATATTGAAATTTCAAAATAAATAATTTTTTTTAAAAAAGAGCATAGCCACTATGTTACCATGACATCCTGGCCTTCTCTTTGCTAAATAATTTTATTATAAAAATAAATAAATTCTATCAATAAAATTAATTTCCTACATCACCTGTATAAATAATGATTTTTAGCGATGTATTTGTTCGTTTTCACTTTATAAAATCATATAAAAACTGTTAAAAGTTAGAGCGAACAAAAGTAGATAAATGGGTATCATTATCAACTCATATCCTCATATATTAATAAAGTTAAATGAGTAATAACTCGTTTAGTATCCATTAAAAATATAATTAATTCATTTACCATCTATATTCATTTTTAAAAATTGAGTATTATAAATAGATATGAATGAACTTTGTCATCTCTAATTTTTTTTTTGAGAGAATAGTCATCTCTAGTTATTAGGAAAGTAAAATTCCTTGATTACGACATCTTCAACTCACTCCAAATTTGAAGTGGGTTTGTGTGGCAAATGCTTCAAATCTAGCTGCATTTTCAGTTGTATTTTGGAGGTAGAGAACAGTGTTGTGTCAAATATGGCGCAACATCGTTCACAACACCAAATTCCTTTTTTAAAATTATTTTAGTATTTTACAAACAAATCCTTCTTCATATGTAAATTACAATTTAGTCTAAATATAATATTTAATTTAATACATATGCAAATTATGTTTAGAATTTTTAATGATTTCACACAAAATTTCATCAAATTTTATTTTCACTTAAATAAACAAAATTTTCACTTAAAAATAATATGATATCATAAAATTAAATTTATGATAATTAATTTACAAACCATCAAATACCACATAATAAAAGTCTAAATTACACAAATTAAAAACACAATATGGATATATAATAACAAGAGTGAAATAAAATATGAGTGTAATATTTAAAATATATGAATAATAAAATATTAGTAAAAAATATTAAATGAGTTATAAAAAAGAATATATAGAGAATATTCTTTTTAAAATTAAAATAAAATAATAAGTTGAAATAAATTTACTATAAAAACTGTATTTTAAAATAAATTAAAACATTTTGAAGTTATGGATTAGAAATAGTAAATTTATTATCAAATGATGAAAACTTTACTTGTTTACAATTATTGATAACTATAAAAGTATATATAGATAAATATACTATTAATTAGCGTAATATATGGATATATATAGTCTCATATATATTTTTTATTTATTAAATTAATATTTAAATATTTTATTAATATAAAATTATACTAACTGAGTAATTGGATTCATTTTTAAATCTTTTCTCTCAAGAACTATATATTTTTAAAATTAGTATTTATAATAATTAAAAAATTTTAAAAGATAATTATTTAGTATTTGTAAATAATATTTATATTAATTTGATCATTTTGATAAATTTTATTATATAAGATATATTTTTAGCATAGATTAATTAAATAAAAATATAATTATATTAAGGATATCATTGTAAAAATGTAATTTTCTTGAACTTATTTATATACAAATTAAACATATTAATTGCATGTTCGAAAGAAAAATCTTATATCTAATCAAATACAACAATATTATATTTTTGAAATAATTTGTCTAAAAATTTATTTTTTCAGGAATTTGATTACGAATTGGAATATTAAATTCTGACATAAAATATTCCCTAGTGGATTTATGATTTAAATTAAAAATTAAGTCCCCCATATATTCATGATTTGTATTTTTCTCTATATTTACTTATACACTTTCTATTATATTTATAACTTTTATTTTTTTACTTCAATTATTTAACAAGTGAATCTCATATTAATTTAAAAAAGATTGATTTTTCTTGATAGCATTTTGTGTACCTCTTGAATGGGTATAACTCTCTCTTTTTTCTTTTTTCTTTTTTTTATAGTATTGAGAAGGAAATATTAGATCAGTATAAGTCCCTTTTTATAGAAAGATATATGTGTTTCATTCGCATATAAAGATTATGGATTATACATGTGTTAAGTTTTCAGAGTTGATTGTAGTATTTATTTTTTTAAATACTTTGTTTAGACTTATTCTTTTTTTTATCTTGTAATATTTTTTCATATTCAATGGAATTTTTCTAATTTTAAATTAAAATAAAAGGCTGAAGGAGTGATTTTTAATATTGACTTGTTTGTAGGTTGATTTTTTTTTTTTTAATATTGTTGAAAAAAAAATTCCAAGATTAGATTGTTATAAATTATTTTTTTTAGCGTGGAGATGCAAAAGTTCAAACTTTTTGAAAAAATTAGCCGTTGTGAATTCCACAATCACGGATTCACCTACACAGTCATCGCTTCTTGTCCACAGAGTGGTGCTTCCAATGATTATAAATGCTTTCATTTTCCTCAACTTTAGCTACCAATGACATTTTTTCATGGTCATGATTCTCTGATTTCATAGCGTGGAATTTTCTTCCATAGTCATGGATTTCTTCTCCAATCTCAATTTGAAAGCATCTTCAAATTTTCCTAAGAGCCTTTCTCACGGTGATCCTATGGTCATGACTCTTATCTCCACGGCATGGACGAGTTGCCAACAACTTCACATTCAAGTCTGTTTAAATTTTCATTGGGTGTGGCTTTCTTCCACATTCATTGCATGTGGTTCAATCCTGAAACTTCCTAAAATTTTATCTTTTTGAGAGTTTTGCGGAATATGAGAAGGCGAAAGCTATTTTTCAGAGTTTAGGGTTAGTCTTAGGAGCCGGCAGTTAAAGCCTGCGCCTAGGGCTCATAATTTGGAGGGCCCTAAGTTTTTTAAAATATTAATTTTTTTTTTTGAAAAATTTCCAAAATATTAATAGGGTCCCAAAATTCTCCCATTAACGTGAAATATGAATATAAAAAAAGTCAAACAGCAAAAGACATTTTAAAAAAAAAAAAAAAAACATGAGGCCTCAAATTTTTCCAAAATGTGAGCGTTTTCCATGGTTTAGAGGCTCAATTTTCTTTAGGGTGAGATTTAACTTATGGTTTGTTTGAGACAGCTAATAAATGTAACGAATAGTTAACAATAGCTGGAGACAACTGTTAGCTAATAACTAATAGGTAATAATAGTTTAATATTAAATATTTAGTAAATTATGTTTAGCCATTGTTATTAATTCATAAAATGACTAATAAAAGTATATTATTAATATTTTATATGTTAAATTAAATAAATTAAAATTAAAATATAATAAAATAATACAGTTTCACATCACATATATTCGTAAAATATAATTTTAAAATTTAGAATGCTATAGTTATTAATTTATATTTATAAAATATTAATAATTTTTTCTTGTTAATGTTAATCAATATATTTTTAGTAATTAAAATATTGCATATAATTTTTTTATAAAAATTATATATAATAATTTAAAATAAATTATTTTTATCTAAATAATTAAAATATTATAATTTATAGTTGATAGTTGAATAATAGAATTTTAGGAATAATAATAAAGTAATAACAATTTTGACTTTTCTTTGGTTGTAACTGCAGAGGTTTAGAAAAAGATCCAAATAAGAGTTGATAAAAATCACAGTTAATTGGAGTTATATCTTCATCAGTCGTTATTTTGTATGATTCACTAAACATGTATTTTTTAGCCGATGAATGAAATACTTTTATCAACTTCATTTATCAGTTATACTAAACACATTTTTAATATGATAGAATATTTCATCTCAAGATTTTTTTCTTGTTGAAAAATATAATATTTTTTTCTTATAATTATTTTAATATCTATTCCACTTTTTTTAGTTTGAATCTTTATTATGAAATTTTATCATTTGAATAAAAATAATTTATCATCTAAAAGCAATACATTATAATTTCATATAAGACCTCACTTTGAGTAAAGCAGACTTTATTTCATAAAATTTCACTTCGAATGAGACAGACCTCATCAAAGTTTGAGAAGCTTTTAAGTCCTCGCAAGTCTTTTGAGGAGATATAACTTTGAAACTAACTTTATTAAGGCCTATGAACATAATTAAATATTCATATAAACATTAATACCTCTTTAATTATTTATTACTATCAAAATAGGAATATATATATATATATATATATATATATATATATATATATATATATATATATATATATATATAAAAAAAAAAAAAATAATATCTCTAGAGTTATAGAGTGG
>CATIWR010232379.1:0-45270 GCA_949677035.1 Omphalea diandra | reverse complement strand
GGGGGGGGGGGGGGGGGGGGGGGGGGGGGGGGGGGGTGGGTGGGGTGTTTTTTTTTTTTTTTTTTTTGTTTTTTTTTTTTTATTTTTTTATTTTTTTTTTTTTTTTTTTTTTTTTTTTTTTTTTTTTTTTTTTTTTTATTTTTTTTTTTTTTTTTTTTTTTTTTTTTTTTTTTTTTTTTTATATTAAATTTTATTTTTTTTTTTTTTTTTTTTTTAACATTTATTTTTTTTTTTTTTTTTTTTTATTTTTTTTTTTTTTTATTTTTTTTTAATTTTATTATTTTTTCCCGCCCCTCAATATTAGCCCGCCACCTTAATTATGATCCCTCCTGTTCTCCCCCCCCCCTCCCCCCCCCCCCCTCCCCCCCCCCCCCCCCCCCCCCCGCCCCCCCCCCCCCCCCCCCCCCCCCCCCCCCCCCCCCAATCTTCTGCACTACACTACACATTAACATGTTGTCTCAATGTCGTTAATTTGGAGACAAAGAAGCACATAAGGCTACAAATACACCACATATGTAAAATAATAGAATCGCAGCCAATAGGCATTATTAGTTACTGTGCATAAAATTGGAGTTTTGAAGAGTAATTGATATGGTCCACACAAAAACTCAACCCTTGTTGTTCGCCAATCCGTGCCATGGCCCTCAGGTTCGGCTCTGCATTCATATGATCATATCATGTCTTGTGTTAAACAAAAAAAATCACACCAAACCCTTCATGGAATGGGACAAAACTGTGGATTTTAATACACACCACAAAAACAATTAAATAAAAAAAATGAAATTGCTATCTCTTTTTCAACCAGGGAATTGCTGTATAACACTTCATAGGACACTAATTTATTGAACAAATCCTCTATTGGCAATAGACACCAAAGGGGGGCTTAATGTCTTTGTATTAGATCTGTGTTAGAAACTTCAGTTAGATGTCGATTCTGCATTACAACGTAGTTTCGTGTTTTAAAAATTATATATTTTGTTATATTTTTTTACGTACATCTTATAAATTATCATTTCCTCAAAAAATATTTCTCATTTTTCTATTTTCTTTCGTTTTCATTTCCATGCCACATAACATATTATACATCTAAGCTCAAATCTCTTTCAATGTTAGGCATAATTTCAATTGTAAAATTTGAAATATGATAAACTTTCAATGTTAGGCATAATTTCAATTATAAAATTTGAAATATGATAATAAATAAAAATTAAAAGGAAAATGCTGGAATTTTTTTTTATGGAATCTTCTTTTATATTTCACTTAATCTCAAATGTTAATAACCCCCTTAAAAAAACACTCGACCTTCATGCCAACTGAAATGGACCAAAAAAATAATTGATAATTAATGTTATAAACCTTAGAGGCGTTTGTCCATTTAATAAATTACTACTACAAAATATCATGGTCAATCAATAGTTAAAACATATCTCGTGTGAACCTTCCTCCATGCTGAAGGGAACCTGCAGGAAAGAGGCTCATGCCACTGCATGATATGCCATTGCTAGTTTAACAGCCACTCTCCAAAGGTCACATTTTTTTTTCCCATTCACCATTCATTCTGCAGATGTGGAGTTACCACCAGTCACCCAATACTGCTTGACAGCAACTAGTATCTTCTCAGGAACTAGAGGACCATCTTCATGGTCCACCATTTTAGTATCCCACCTCATTCCTCCTATTATCTTCCTCACCTTAATTAGCACATCAACTTCATCACGGATTATAACAGCACCTTCTGGTCGCAAAATTCGGTCCATCTCTAGAAGAATGTCCTCTATATTACACCTGCATTCATTTGTAGTGGCGTGAGAAATAATATGCATCGTTGACCTAACCCAAGAATCAGATGATCCTGCAATATTAATAAATAAACTAATAGGCACCAACATAGGTGCACAAATGGAAACTGAAAAGGTGAAACTCCCTGGACTTCTACAAAGCCCATTAATATGGTAAGCCGATACAAATAAACTGAGTGAATTCTTTATACAGCCATAAAACATGCTAGACTGTTAGATGTAAATATTCAACTACACTGAATGCGACACAAAAGCCACTATCACTCCAAAATTGGGAAAGCCCCAGTAAATATTGTTTAACCCCAGAAAGCAGAATAGAACTGCTAAGATTCAGCTTGCTAGGAGACACATTTATCAGCTCAACTAACTATGCCATGCTTAAGGTTACATTTTAAGCTTAATTACTTTAACATTTGCTCATCAATCGGATAATGTGTAAATCAACGGCTAGTTGTGCTTTGCGAAGGTTTAAGAATCCTAACGACATAGCCCAATAAATGCTAATCAACACCGATCATGTTCTAAAAATATATATATTATGTCAGTTAATATGCTAACAACACTTAGGGAGTAATGTCCATGTGGTCTGAAGTAGATTGCTTGCAGAAACTTAGACCAAAGGTTTAATGTCATGTTCAGCCGCTTGTGTTCTACCTGCAGTAAACTAGGGGTGTGCATCCAATCTTACAACCACAAGCAATTGCTTTTCAAAGATATAATTGACGTAGTTAACCATGAGACTGCATCACATTTGTACTTTATCAACAGATAAGAAAAAAATAATAATAAGAAAATCCCAAATAGTAGGTAATTTCAACAAAACAAAAACCAGCTGAACAGAAAAGCACATCATACTTTCAAGTCAGAAAAATAACAAAATGTAAAATTGATGATAGAATAAAAACATAATTAAAAACAGATGCTCTCAAGAGAATCTATCTTCAGGATATCAAGAAATGGAAAAATATCCATATCTTTTCTGTGATTCAGTCACCTAGACCACAGCCTTTATACGCATGCACAACTACTCTACTATATCGATAAATGATTAGTTTTTTTTAAGATAGAGGCACTACTTGCAATTGACATATTAACTCCAGTGTGCCACTCTATTTATGCATAGGCTATATGCAAAGAGCAAAGGATCAAATTTGTAATTTGTATCAGTGTACTAAATTATAGATACAAAAATAGCACCATATATATGTCTATGAATAAAAGTTAGATTTTTATAATACAATTTGCGCTAAAAGAACAAGTTTTTTTTTTTTTTCTGATTATGATAAGAACCATCTTAAGCATAAGAAAAGTTGGACTTTTAGTGAAAGCAATAACTAAACGTAATACTTACTTGTCCTTGTACAAGCTGAAAATGCCATTGGCATGAATAAAGTCATATGTCCTTGGGTATGTAGAGAAAGCTTCACACCTGAAAGAAAGAAATCAAACATACAGATAGTCACTTTATCACAATCAAATACTGAGGAAACTGAAGAAAAAAATTATCAGAAAGGGACTTGGGCCTACATCTGGGACATCTTAGTGATTCAGAATCCAACACAGGATCTTTTCCTTGAAAAGTGTATTTTTGAGAGAACTAAATGTTATTAGGTGCTTTACAAGCCACACAACAGAAATAATGTTTACAAGCCACACAACAGAAATAATGTATCAAACGACTTAGTAAAACAACATTGAACTTCCCCATGGCTATGTTGCACCTTCCTATATTTAACATTGCTGAGATATTCTAACAAACAAAATCAATTTGAAATTACTAAAGGCCACTCTTAAAAGCTACAGTAACTAAGTACGCAATCAAAATGTTTAGAAGAACTTACCAGTCATGATAGATTCCAATCAATCCTCTCTCATATATGACACCCAATGTATTTTTCTCAGCTATAGTGGGCACAACATTCATAACCCATAATTTGGGAGATTGAAGTGCTGCAGCAAATCCTCCCAATCCAGCATTCATATCCATAATGTTGCGATACCTTCCACTGTCAATAAGCCTATTTATTTTCTTATAGGCATTTACGTGCTTCTTCCATTTAGTGTTATCCTCCTGGTATGTCTCAACAGAAACTCCGGGAATAGAGCCACTGACAACCCTGGGAGGAACAGTATAAAGCCTCTTTGGAAATGCCTCCAATTCCCCCCAAGCAACCTCATCCTGACTACCAACTTCAGGATAGGGAGTAATGCATGCCTCCATTTTCTTGTACCTATTAGCCACAAGAAGTAAACAGGTAATGTCACTTGGTGATTTTCCATTGATAAAATTTTGCAATGAGTTGAACGTAAAGAATCATCAACTATGTTAATATATACAGGAATGAGTATGTAATGTGAACAGTAAATTGACATCAAATTTTAACACATTCATACCACACGTCATCTGGGTCTGCAGATTTGCAAAAGGCTGCTTGAGAATCATCCCGTCTACGAGGACAGGATTCAGCATTTACTCTCTTTTGCCATATGGCCATTTCACCCTTCTCATACTTCTTTTCCCAGCAAAGAAGTTTAGCAATCTCTTCAATCTTTCTCTGTTCCTCCTGAAGTTCCTCCTTTGGACGCTGCCATGCTTTGTAATTGGTCTTCCAATTGATTGGAGGTCCCGAAAGTACCCAGTAACCACCAGGTCTAAGAACTCGGTCAACTTCCATCATGTATGTTCCATCTACAAAGAAAAAAAACCCATCACCTAACACAGGCACCACAACTTAAGACAATAAAATAACATGCAAAGGACAAAAGAATTAACAAATGACAAAAGCAACTCCTTTGTACGAAGAAGCTCACCATTTGCTCCCCATGGGATTAAGCAACGAGAGCAATGAGCCATGTCAAAGGCTCTAGATGGGTATGGCATCTTTATAGTACCAAGAACACCAATAACAGCAGGTACACCTCTTTCCAGAGCAAACTGAACCTGTGCTTCATGTGAGTCTCTTGGTGCAAATGACATGGCAATAACATTTCTACTCCAGAGGTATGCACCCCAACTGGCAACCTAGGTGAAACAAACCAATGCTGAGGATTCATCAATTGATTCACATTATCAAAAGCAAAAAAAAAAATGAGGAACATAACATACCCCACAACCAGTGTCCAATGCAGTTCTGACCGTTCCATTAGCAATTGGTATCACTGATGCAAGTTGATCAATATACTTATCTGCCCCTTGTGGAAACTGTGTTCCTCCACCTGGAAACCTAAATACATTGCCTTCATATTGGACCCAATTCTGAATAGCCTTCTCCACTGTCAAGCTCTTGTATGGAGCATTAGCAAATGGCACATAGTCACGACTCTTAGGCCAAGGAAATGGAGTCACATAACCTTTCGGTGCCGGAATCAAGCAATGTAGCTTCTCTTCCTCCGGAGGACAATGCCTCTCTCGATAAATCATGTTTTCTCTAGAGAAAGTCATAGCACGCCTCTGATCTTGGCAGGGTGTGTAGTCGGTATAACGGGCATCACAAGGCTTGAACACCTTAGGTTTGGATTCAGAATCACTGATCGTCCCAATTTCACCACCATGATGGGTCTCAAAATTTAGACTAGGGATTAGATTACAGTCCCCCGTATTCTTAGTAATCTCCATAGCAAGATTGTCTGCCTTCCCAAATCCACTCCTCTGCCATGCCCCCAATATATAGAAGAAACAGCATAGCCCAACAACAATAAAAATTTGTATAGAACTCCTAGTTCTATTATCGACTGAATTAGTTTTCAACGCCATTGTCACCCTGAAACCATTACAAGATCGATTCTTATCAGTATGAAATCCTTTCAAACGTAAGAAAACATACCATAGGCTAGGTAGATCAACAGGCACATAAATAAAAATATATATAAAGCTTAATCATCAGAGAAAAACCCACTTTCTAAACAAGCAATATTATTCATCTAATGAAAAATGGCTGTCTGGAAGAAAAAACAAAAAGACAAACGAGGCAAAGGCATTCTGTATACTCATTTTCAATGATAATTAGACAAGATTTGAGCATCATCAACTAAAATCTGCAAGACAATCCTTGTCATTATGGATACAACAAATCCGCAAATATATACATATCCCACAAAGTATGGAATGGGATTTGTTGGTCTAACACGTTAATTATCAGTTAAATTTTGTGTTTACCTCTATTTCTGAGCAACCCAACCCAAGTAACCCAGTTTTTTTTTTTTTTAAGAAAAGATGTGAACCTTAGCTAATTTAAGCTGGTAAAAAATCCAAATCTGATTTGAAACCCACCCACAAACGAGAAAAGAAAAAAGAAAGATCAAAACAGAGCAGAAAATAAGCAAACTTAGAAAACAAAACAAAATTTTTTTTTAAAAAAAAAAAAGGATAAGGGATACGGCTTACGAATCGCATGAAGCAGAGTAGTTAAAACAGTCCAATCAGAAAAAAAGAAGATAAAGCGATTCTTCGACTTGAGTGATCAGCTTCAGTCTCCTCTCTTGTGCCAAGGAGAAAAACAATGATGAAGCTGTTGCTGGTTTCCAGTGGGAGATTTCCGAGATCCAAGGCTAACCAGCCGTGCCTATATATTTCTGATTGCCTATTCCCTTTTTCTTTCCCTAATTTTTTTAACAAAAAATGAATGAAGTACAAAATTATAAGAGATGGAAAGCGTTGTTGTTACTTCCACTGCTACGTCATGTCGAAGAGAAGAACTATATTTTACTTATTTAAACAAATCCCATCCGGAGACACGTTCTCTCTCTCTCTCTCGGTCCTTTTTAATTTCCCCCCTATCCTTATCGTTCCTTTTTTTTTTTTAATAACAATCACTGCTTTTTGTTCATTATTTTTTAAAATTTTTTTATAATTCTTATATTTTGCATGAACATTTTTTATTTTTTTTATTTTAATGAATTATTTTAAAAATTAATTTTAATCTATTTAACTTTTTAAATGATTTATCGGATTTTAGTTAGACTCAAATCAATAAAAAAAATTTTAGGTGCATGGAATATATAAGAAATATTTTAATAGTTTTAATTAATTACTTAAATATATTATATATTTGATGATATTTATTTTAAAATTCCAAAATCATCCTAAAAGATACAAAACTGATATATATACTTAAAATGATATAGACATTCAGAACAAAAAAGAAAACTCTCCAATTAAAAACTTTCTAAATTTAGATTCTTTCCATTTTTTCAGGAAAAATTTATATTATTTCTTGAAACTGGTCAAGGTTAAAAATTATTAGTTGTGTATAATTGAATGAATTTTATTAATATCGATTATAAAATTTGAAAATTATACTCAATTTGAAGTTGACTGGCGAAATAATTGAGTTTGACTCAATTAATAATAAAATCATTTTTGTGAAATTTTGAAGTTAAAATAAAATTAAAATTTAATTAAAATTTAAATTTAAATTAGTTCAATTTACCTTGATGATTCATGTAAATCTATTAAATTGTGAAATATTAAAATTCAATTGTAACTATAAGTTTTCAGTAATTAAAGATTATGATATTAAAATTAACTCAAATTTAAACTAAACTCAATTAATATCAAAGCAGCTTGGAATAATTTACCACCGACCTTTATTCGTGTGTAGCCTTAATTGTGACTCCGACAGCTAAGTTGGGAGATTTTCTGAACTGTTGGCCGTGCGTAAGCTCTCGAGTTAATAGTGTATGGTGGTTGGCAGCGCGCACCAGCGGGTTGTGGCCCACTGCTAATTCAACGTTTTCTTCTTCACGCAGATGGAACCCACGCGCATATAATGCAATTTTCCCTTTCTTGTTTTCGAATTTCTTAATTTTGGTTGGCAATTTTCAATATAATGAGAATGGGGCTTTCATCATTGCAACGGACACACTTGAATTGGAGAATATAGCGGCGTGGTTCCCACTGCCGATTTTAACGAACGGCTATGATCAACTTGATTTTGTGGGACTACTACAACGTCAAGTGGGCGCTGCGCCGCACTTAAATCTCGACAGCTAACCCTCTCTTTTTTTTCCCCAGATTTTGAGAAACATTTTTGTAAAATTAGCTACTTTCATATTTGATATTGTTTTAATTTTTTTTGGTATATCAGAAATAGTTTGTATAGTACTTTTTGCAGGATTTTAACTATTATATTTATTTTGTATGCTTTATTATTACTCTTATATTAAAATTAGCAATAGTTTCTTTCTGAAAATATTACAAAGAAAAATTTATTGATAAAATTTGAATTTCTTTTTACTCATTTAAAATGTTATTTTTCATTATATAAATATATTAATTATTTAAAAATATATTCTAAATAAGGTATTGTTTGATAAAATTTAAAATCAAGTGATGAATAATTTTCATATTGAAAATTTAAAAAATTGAATAATTTGATTTTAAATATGTTAATACTTATTAATTATATCATTGTCAATAAAAAAATTGTGATAATGAATGAATATTATCAAAATAGTAAATTTTTATATTACTTAATTCATTAAGTAAACATTTTATATTTATTAGATTTAGTGATTTTTTAAAATTAAGTATTTAATAAAAAATATTATAAATAATTTTAAAAAATAAATATAAATAATTTTAAAAAATAAATATTAAATATTTTAATTTTGAATGTTTAATATAATTATCATATAATCACAAAGTTTTGCTATTAAAGTTATTTTAAATTTTTTAAGCGAAAAAGTTTTCATTTAAAAGTGATAAGATTGTACATATTAGAATTATAATATTCTGAAATTGATATTTTATTTCTTTTACAATAAAATATCAATTAATCCTAGTCAACACGTTAACAACTAAAGCCATTAAGGTAACTTTTGAAAATTTTGGCTTCAGATTAGTTCTAAAAACAGATGGCCAATTTGTATATAGAGTTTGACCAACCAGTTCAAATCCAACAAAATGATACATAATTATTAAAAACAAGTTATTAAATAATTTTAACAATAAAATAATTATATATAACTAGATTATCTTTTTATATTTAAAAATATTAGTTTATTATTTCTTATAATAAAAATAAAGATAAAATTAAAAAAGTTCACATCTCTTCGATTTTAAAATAATAGGTACTCATTCCGTACTAAAATGATTCACAAAATTTATATTTTGAGAGTCTCAAAATGATTTATAATTTTTTGATTGATAATTAATCAAATAATTATCTAATATACTCTTATTAATTGACATCTATTTTTGCACTATCAATAAATTACTATATATTTTTTTTTACTTTGAGTTTGTATTAACAAAAAAAATTATACTTGTAATAAATATTTTTAAGTTTCAATAATTATTTTACTACTAATGTTTAAATATTATCATCAATTTTTATAGGTTCAATAATAATTATATTTTATTAATATTGATAATAAAAAATAAATTAAAATATTTAAGTAAAAAAGTGATTAAAATACACATAATAATTAATTTTCTTAATTTTTATGAAAATTAAATTTTGAAACGGATAAAGTATTAATTTTTTGATAAACTAAATCAAAGATATATGTTGGGGATAGTCCTAACACTATAAAAATGCAGACTTCGGTAGGTAAGTGAGCCATAATTTCAATGAAGAACCACACCACACCAACAATAAAGCAAGACCAAAAAGGGTCTCGCATGAGGACATTGTCAAAAATTTGTTAAAGAATAAATGATCAATTATAAGATTGAATCAAGTTTCGCTTTCAACGGCACCAGATGGTCGAAGAGATCTTAGCTTAGTTGTCCCGTACGAAGATTATTCAACTTACCATCTTCTGCCTCAAGACTTTTGGGCGCCTTTTTTGTTTTTTTGGCATTTAAAGCTTCTTTTTTTTTTTCTTTTGGTTGGTGTTGGCTTTTGATAATTAGGGAAGTTTTTGTTAGTTTAGATCTGATCAGGAATTGGACTAAACTGTTTTTTGGGTTCTCAAGATGAAAGAAAGTTCAAAAAATAAAAAAAATTGTGATAATAGAAAAAGGTTAGACTTTATTTGAAGCACTCATCTACCTTGATTAATTATACAATTAACATTTAGCACTAAAGTTATTACATTTTTCTTAAGATCAATAATGATATTTATGAATTGTTATTTTATTTTTTTGGCATATATATGTGGTTGTGAGTGTTTGAATAAAAATATTAACTAATTGACTAGTTGTTTGTCCACACATTATGCATGATAATTGTATAAAATTAATTTTAACTAATAGATTTTACTATAATACAAATTTCCACAATCAATATATCTTTATAAAGTGTATTTGCAATTATTTTACACTATTTTCTAATTTTCTTAAATATGATTGTCAGAGTTGAAAAATCTGTATACGGTTAATATTTTGAATTTTTAGAATATATATATTTAATATATGAAAATAAAATATTTTTTCAAACAAATACTTTTTTAGGGACTAGAATAAAATTTTCATTTATAAATAAAAAACAATTTGATTGATAGATTATGAAGTATAAAAATTTATAGCTTTTTAAAATAATAAAAAATTTTAATATTCTCTGATTGAATTGATAAAGTAGTGTAATTTGTTTTTTAGTTAGCACATTCTGCTTAATAGTTATTACGAACTATGATTTAGCTTTATGTCTTTCAATAGACTCAATAACATAAATATCTAAAAGAACATTGAAAACTTAACAATTCTTTAATTTTGAAAAGTATATGGACAAAAACTTCTCTCAATAAATAATAGATATTAATGAGGAAAGATTCAATAATTTTTCATAATACAGAAAATAAAATAATAAAAAGTATATTAATATTAATAGTTATATATATATATATATATAATGTCACAAATTAATCAAATTTAAATTTTAAATTCAATCAAATCTTTTTTGTTTTTAGAAAACTACATGTGAAGAAGAAAAAAAAAGAGATGAAATGAGAGGAAGATATAATTAATAAAGATTGTACTCAAACTTTTCATATATATACTATATATAAAAACATAGATGATTAGATAATATATTATATATTAAAGAGTACGAAATTATTTGTTTTTATTTGTTTATTTATAAATTGCACTTTAATTCTATTAGTTTAGAAAACTAAAATTATATATAGAATTCTCTAAAAACAATAATACATATAAGAATAGGAATAAGAATGCACATAACATTTCTAAAAATACATATAAAATAAAAATAAAATATTAATTGTATTAAAATATAGAATTTAGGATTATACTAAAATTAAAGTTAGTTTAGACAATTGTTAGATAAAAGTACGAATGAGAAAACATTTTAATGGAGAAAAATTCCTTAATTTAAGTATTGCATATAAATATTATATATAAATAATAAAAATAATAATGATAAATTTCCTATTTAAATACAAATATAAAATATAAACATAATAATTAGAGAAATAATAAATTTTTTCTAATTAAAAAGAAATAAAATATAAGCTTAATAATAATAGTTATTTATAGGATGTCCTAAAAATTAAAATGATAAAACTTATAATTTGAAGTTTTAAAATTATATTTTTCAATTAATTCAATTATATTCATTAATAAAATAATTAATTATCACGTGCAATGTAAAGTGCTATAAAAATTAGTGCATATATATATAATTAAAATATTATAATTGGCCACAAAATTAGTAACAATTATTTAGGGGCAAACACAATTTTTGAAAATTTTCATAACTTTAAAAATATTAAAAGTTTTTTGCTATTATATTAAAAGTTTAAGAACCTCGAGATGATTTTGCTCAAATAATAATGTTGCTTAATTATGAGCATATTAAACCCTTAAGCAAAATAATTATGAAAAAATCCTCAAAAATATTTGATAAGCTTTGAAATTTACATAGTTTTGAACTGCTTCTCACACATGTACCTAGCATGAGCAAAAAATTCAGTTTAAACTAAAAAACGATGCAATAATTGATTCAGTTTTTTAATCTGATTTTTTTATAGGTTTGATTAATTTTCTTTTTAAAAAAACGATTTTAGTGCAGTTCAAATTCAGTTTAAATTTTAGTACACAAATTATGTTTAACTGAATCCAACTAAATTAATTTTAAATTAAATCATAATAGTTTAAATTATTTAAGTTTATAATTCATATTAAAAATACATAAATTCTATTAAAAAACTTATTATGGGTATTAAAATATTTAAAATTTATTATTTTATATTAAATTTTTTTAAAAAAATTACTTTTAAAAAAATTTGATTTAAAACGAATAAAATTATAATCAAACCAAATTAAATTGATTCAATTTAATTCAATTATTATAATTAATTAGGTTTGATTAATATAAATTTTTATTAATTTAATTTTTTATTTTTTTTAATTCAACTCAGTTTAGACCCATTATACACCACTAGATATACTCCCAGAAAAGTTTGAACCAGCAATTATTCTCTCGTCAAATATGTGAAAAATTTCCATTTACCCCAAGTGGTTAAAATAATTTCCTCCACTTCATTACCAAGAACTGACTTCTAACAATGCTTGTTCATATACAGAAAATGACAAACTTGGAAAATATTATTTTAAATTTAACCAAATCTTATATTTCAATGATGCATGTATCATGTTTAACCCATTATATCAAATGATTATAACGATATATTTCACAAATTTACCTGGCTTTGAAAATAATATGAAATTCTTTGTAACTTATATGAAAATTAAATTAAATTTATTTGACAAAAAATAGGCACAATTTGATCTAAATCCAATATGTCCTATTAATTTATATAACATGTTATAATTTCATTTGAAATGATTTGTTTTAATTCAATTTAAATTAATGAACTTTGGATTTTTTCAACAGGAATTTAGAAAGTCATTTCTAGCCATTTTAGTTAGAATCAGCCTCGCTCTCTTTTTATTGTTAATAAAGTTTAGATTTTTTATTTAATGATTTTTTTATTTATCTTTTTAAATATTGAGATAACAACCAAATTTACTCATTTTCTGAATTTTTTTAGATTTATTTCTTCAAATCTTAAGAGTTTGGTATGGATTTGTATGTGTTATTATTATATTTTCATTGTAAAAATTTGATATTTTATCGTGTACTTGTGATATTTTATTGATTGATTTGTAGTATAAGAAAATGTGTTTATCGAAATGTATTTATAGTTTGTAAGAATCACGTGAAATTTATAAAAAGACAAAAAAAATCAAACAATAATAAAAAATTATCATTGAACATAGTGTAGTTTCTGTTGATTGATCTAATTAGATGTTCTATTAATATAATATATTTTTATAAATCAAGTTATATGTCATTTGAATTTAAAATTACATAATTATAAGTTATGTATATCTATTTTATATTTTTTTCTCAATTAATAAAATATCTATTCTTTTATTTTAAAAAAATAAATTAATGAAATTATTTTCATTTTTTAAATGAAATTAAAATTTTAATAAAAAATTAAAATTATAAGATATTCAACCTCTTCTACTAAATATTAAAAATTGATTTGACACTTAAATTTTTTTTACCTCAATCTAATAAATAATTTGAATTATGTAAAATTAAAAATAATCTAATCCAAGTTACCAAAAGGTTTGTCACGCATAAAAATATCACTTTGAGTATTATTTTCTTATAAAATTAACTATTACTTGTATATATATATATATATATATATATATATAGTTTGTAAAAGACCAAAGGGAGGAAAACGCAAATGACACAAAGAATCCCCTTTTTTCCTTTTCTCCCCCACACTTTTCTTGTAATGTAAGATAGTTAAAGAAAATGTCAAGAACAGAATCATAAAATAACCCACTTGCAAATTATTAGTACAAGCTTTGGATTTTTCAAATGTAAGCTTTTAGGGATAAATTATAGTATGTAGTTAATTTATCACGTTATTTAATGAATTAATTATTTATAATATATTATGTGTATAATTGCATTTAAATTAGATAACATTTCATAAATTTTCACTAATATATACCTAAAATGTTTCATATAATTATTTTCTTATTAAATAATTTGTCATAACAACATAAAAATTTATCTTTTTAGGTGTAATTTAATACTAATATGCATTACTATTGAGTTAGAAAGGAATATTAGATACTTTTTCTCTTTTATAATGACACATGACATGTATTATTATTATATTTTAAATTATGTTATTCTGAGAACTGCAATGAAAATTTATATTTTAAATTATGTTATTTTCAGAAATATAACAAAAAATTATATTTTTAATTATGTTATGTGTCATTATAATAGAAAAAAGATAAAAAGAAAGTGATATAGGAAAAATATCTAAAAATTTAATATAATTATGTTCTTATTAAATAAGTTGTCATACTAACATAAAATTTTTTCTTTTTGAGTGTGATTCAATACAAATATGCATTATTGTTGAGCTACAAAGAAATGTTAGATATTTTTTCGCTATTATAATGACACATGACATGTATTATTATATTTTTCAATTGCAAGAAAAATTTATATTTTAAATAATTTTATTTTGAGAAATATAATGAAAATTTATATTTTAAATAATGTCACATGTTATTATAATAGAAAAAAAATAAAAAGAAAGTAATATAGAAAAGATATCTAGCATTTCTCTCTTTTAAGTCATATAAAAATTTTCCCAAAAAAATGAAAAAAAAAAAAGTCTATTAAGGTTAAACAATATATGAATCTGCAAGACTGAATATTGTAAATCACTTGCCTTTTTTTCTTAACCAAACTCATATTATCTTATTGCTAATTAATTAATGTATACGTCCCTTCACAGAATCCACCATATCAAGAATTGGTAAAAAAATTTTAAAAAAGAATTCTAAGATTGCTCTTAGAAGTTATTTTAAGCAAAGCCAAATCTATTATAAAGAGAAGTTATTTCGTGTAAATCTCCAATTAAAAGAACAAAATCTAATAGCAAACTTAAAAGCGGTAAATACATAAATTTCATATCATTGCTTGTTAGAGATATTAAAAAAATTACTGACTTCTGAGTCAAAGTAGAGTGGGAGTAGGAGCTTGAGACCCAAAATCTCTCGCTTATAAAAGGAGAAACCGAGGGCGACAAGGCAGAAACATATTATAGATATGGCCAACATGAGCCCTACTTGTAGCCAAACTTGTCATTTTCTTAGGTATTTGATATTTTTTTGCATGCTTTGTTCAACAATAATGGCAAACAAAGAAATTCTGGGCCTTGGTTTCCGCCTTCATTACCGTGTTTACGTCATCAATGGTCTAAATTCCAACAAAGATTTGTTGGTCATACATTGCAAATCTGCAGATGATGATCTTGGAAGCCATAGTCTGATGGTTGGACAGAATTTTAACTTCGATTTCAAAATCAATTTTTGGAGGACAACTCTATTTTGGCGTCACTTTATATGGGGGAAGAAGGTGACAAGTTTTGATATTTTTAGGCCTAATGAAGAGGATTTACTGTGTGAAGGGTCTGGAAACTGCTATTGGTTAGCTTCAGAAACTGGATTTTATCTTTCTACTGATAACTATGCTTGGCGGAAAAAACGTGATTGGCCATGATTCTACTTATTGATAAGGATTATGGGTTTTGTAGCAAACATAAAATAAGCATGCTCTTATATGTTAATTTCCATATTTTAGGGTCAAACTGTGATTGGATAGCAATTCAAGTCTCTTTGTGGTGGAAAGTAGCTCAGATATTATACTCAAAATTGTTTGAGGCGATAGCCCTAGAGACAGACACTATGCATATAGATGTTGATAGTATGCTAACCCAGTTGGAACTACCATTTATCTTAGATCGCAATATGGTATCATCACTATCAAGTAGTGATCATTGGGTCACTTGCCATGGACTGCTTTTGCCCATGGACCGGATGGGTCGACAGTTCTATGAGCCCATCATCTCAAGTTCATTTTTATATTTTTTTGAATAAGTTTTAAAGCAAATTTGTTTCCCAAAAATATACGAAATCAATATATAGATAAATTCTCAAGAACCTCTTAAACTTTTAATTTGAATAACATATATCTTACTCTGAAATATCTAATTATATATACCAGTCACAAATCAGTGCAATATAATTATAATAATAAATTTTTAAATAAATTTAATATTTTTTTATTAAAAAATTAGTTAATTAATTAAATTTTTATATATAAATAATAATAAAATTTATTTTCATTTATAAAAAATATTTTTCACACAAAAATAATAAAAATTAAAAAATTATAATGAAATTAATATAAAAATTTTGATAATAATATAATTTTTTGATAAAACTAGGAATATCATAGTTTTATAATTTTTTTCTTTTATTGGCCATTTTTTATCTTTTAGTTTTTTAATTTTTTTTATATAGAAAATTTAATATTAATTATTATGAATGTGAAAAGTTTTTTATATTATTAAAATTTATAATTTTATTTTAGTTAATTGAAGAAGTTAAAAACTTAATTATTTGCTTATTTACTTATATTATAAAATGAAAATATATTATATTATTACTTATCAAAGTATGATATCACTAATATAGTTATTTGACAAATGATAAACACTTATTTAAATTAAGTTTGAATATATATATATATATATATATATATATATATATATATATATATATATATATATATATAATTAAAAGATCAACTATAACTAAAAAATGGAATATAACAAAAAAAGTCCCCAAAAATGTTGAGTACAATGATTTTATATTTAAAAATCTAAATATACCTAATATACTAACATTAAAGCAGATTTTAAAGAGTATTCTGAATAGTAATCTTAATAGTTCCTAAAAAATGATAAGCAGGAAAGTCTTTCTCAGCATAAATAATGATTTGGCAATATACTCTCAACCTAGTAAACCTTCAATTTTAATACTATTGTAATCATACCTATAAATCTTAATAATACCATAATAATTCTACAACTTTAATAATAATACTTCATAGATCATTTAAGAAATAACAGTTTGACAAATATAATATCTATCGCAATAAATCTTTAACTTCAACAATATTCTAATAATACTTTTTTATAATACCGTAATAATTCTATGAATTTAACAATATTATCATAGTATATTTATACATTTTTCACACAAGTAGTGATTTAATAAAATATACCCTCGATTACATTAAATCTCTAGCAATAATACTGAAAGATTATTCTATAATTCTAATAGTATTATAACAATACGTTTATATGCATATATTCTACATGAATAGACCATAAAAATGTTGATAATTATTTATATGAATATAAAATAATTAAAGATTTTCATTGTTGATGAATACTGTTGAAGATATGGTTTTACTATATTTTAAAGAGATATCTACTAGTTAATATGATAGATTGTGGCTATAAATAAAACTGCTTTTTAAGACAAATCCTTTGCAGGCCCTTTTTAAACTTTTATTTTTTATTCTTCTCGTTTTTGCTTTTTTTTTTTTTTTAATCTTTTGACTTTCTTCAAATCACCTATCAATCATATATATGAAGATAAAAACCTTCTGAACAGTAACTCCAGCCTTATCCTGGGTCACTGAATAGGCCTCTCCATCAAAATTCGACACTTCTGTTCCGAAGTTACAATCTTCAGACGCAACCTATATCATGGTTTCCGCAATCTTCACTTCTGTGGCTCAGTCTTCACTGTACTGTATCTCTGATTCTACTAAGCTTTCTTCACCCATTTCATTACCTAAACATAATCGCCTTTTTCTTCTCAACCAACCAAGCTTCGGTGGTTGGAGGTCTTCTCCTCCAATTCATGATAGAGGGTTCCAACGTTCAGTTTGCTTCTCCAATACTGGAAGGAAATCCAATGCCAATTTTGATGGGCAGGTTTTGTTTTCAAGATTCTCTTCAGTTGTTAATTAGACTATATAACTTCTGTAGAATATTTGATGATAAAGATGTGTGCTTTTTCAGGAACGTGGACCGGACTGGCCCATACTTAAACGATGGGTTGTTCCTTGGCAATGGCAAACTGCTTCCTTAACCTCACTCGCTTGTGGAATAAGGTTTCTTTCTTTTGCCTATAATTGACTATGCATTTGTCCAAATTAAATGACAATTGTGCATGTACTTTTTAATTGGGTTTTTTGTTTTTGCTACAAAATGCTGTCTTTTTCAAGGAAAGTATGAAACTTTTGCGATTGATGATTTGATTTGCATTATATGGTCTTAATTTTTTTTTTTTCTTAAATCTTGGTAGTTGTTTTAGAAGGGTTAATTTTTTCGCCAGGCAGTTTTGTTTTGACAGGATTGGCGGAGACAGCAGCTATACCACTTCTTGGAATTAAAATTGAAGAATTAAGTGTGGATGAGAAGGCGGAGTTGTTGTTATTGCACCAAAGGTAAGGATCACTTCGCTTTGGTCTTTCGGCATCTGTGGAAAATTTTACTTTAGGAGTTCGTTAGGCAAATTTGTGATAGAATGTGAGGGTGGCACTGTATGGTATGGCAACCAACATGGATTAGAAATATTTGCATGGATTAGAAATATTTGAGTTAATGACTATGTTTGTGCTTTATTCAATATAAATGCTGAAGTGCGTACGGAACTTTGTTTGGAGCTCCTAATGGGTCTAACTTTGTTCACCTATTATTTTTCAGTATTACAACTGCTGTTATACTCGGGGTTATTTATAGTATCTCAAACACCTTCCAACCACTTCCTGAAGATATGTTTCGCTATGGTATTGATCTCTTAAATGTTGTTTACTGATCAACATTGTGCTATGTAGTTTCATTTTCATTAGGATGAGGTACTGCTTTCTGCTGCATTTTTAATCTGAACAGGGATGCTTTGTTGTTTTATACCCTTCCAATGGATAATCTAGTTTCAAAATTGCTGTCTTAATATCTAATCTTTGCCTTCACTTCAGCATTTTAAATTTTCTAATTTATTACTTTGCTATTGATTAGATTTTAGGGAACCTTATGATCTACAAAAGGGGTGGCTTTTATGGGCAGTGATTGGTCTCGTGGGAGCTCTACTTGCTATTGCATTGACTGGAGTTGCCATGTCTATATTTAGTGGCGAGACTCCACAAAGAGAGGTTAGGAATTGGTTTTCAACTTCAATTGTTTTTCTTCTGTTCTTGTGAGGCATAGAGATAGTAATCTATTCAATCTTTCAAAACATGCGAAGAACTTTCAACTTCAAATTGAAATGTTGGGCTATCTTCTTTATCAGTGTTTCAAATAAGTTTTGCTTTAGACAGGCCATTCTTTGAGGTGGTAATAAATCACTGCTTTTGCTTCAGACATTTCATGCTTTGAGATATCAATAAATTGCTGATATGCACCTAATAAAATGGACTTATAGGAATTTTGTACTTTTGGGAAACAGAATTGATTAAGTTAACCTTGCCTTCTTGAATGAAGGAAGTGAGTTGATGTCTGTCTGCCATGTGCTTGTGAATATTCCAGTTTTTGTTTGTTTTCTACTTCATTGTAGCCCTTATCATTTATGTAACATGGTTGCAGACTGATTCTCTTGTTCGGCTTCTTCCATTAATTGGATCTACCAGTATCAGGTATTCACAGAACATGTTTTCCAATGTTGTCTATGTTAACATGACTATCTAATGATGTTTTTCCTTACAAGGAAAATTCTTCAGTCTTTCCGTAGCTTGATTTGAGGATTGATGAATGAACTAATGATGTGGCCATTGTAGCACTGCTTGCTTGTTAGGCATCACTGGCGTCCTTGCTCCAATTTTGGAGGAGACTGTGTTTCGTGGTTTTTTCATGGTGTCTCTGACAAAGTGGTATTATTCTGTCTAATCTCTGGAAATTAGCATTCTTTTCCAGTGTTGATAAAAGAACTTTTGCTTGCACTCCCTGCCCATTGTTTATGAATATAATCAAAATCATCATTTTTGTGTGTTGTTTGAGGCAGAAAGAAGGGAAGAGAGAAGCTGGGGGGGGGGAGCTAATTTCAAAATCGTAATGATTTATGACCTTTAATCAGAATTTTACTCCATTCACAAAGGGTAAAATTGTGTTTTATGATACATTTTGAAAAAAGTGATTATTTGAGAATTCAGTGGAAATCCGGACTATGAATGTAAACGGAATTTTAATCATAAGGAGATAAAATAATTGTCTTCATGTTTCATTATCAATGTATCAGCTAAAGGAAACATAGAGGTGGCAATATCTTATTCACAGCCCAAGGTATATGTCTATCTATACTTATACTCATTTGATAGTAAATATTAAATCTATCTCATACCCATAGGATTTTTTGGATAATCTATTATCCAAATAGTTATCAATATATTCTTAAAATACCTATATAAATTAAAACATAAAGTATTATATTCAAAGAGGCCATATGTTAAAAAAATAAAAATTAAAACGTTAAAAACTTAAAATAAAAAACTACTGAAATACTAAAAGAAAAGTTGAATAATTTAAAAGTTTACCTAATTCTTCAAGTGTGATGTATTAGACATCATAATTAATAAATTCAATCATATATTCTTTAACATTGTATATCTATTGGCTAGGATATGTTGTGCGTTTGGGTATAGTTCAAATATGGGTAAAATTCAATAGTCCGAATAGAGTATGGGTGCGGGTATGAGTAGGCTAGTAAACTATTTGTACTCTATCCAAACTTAATGCTATTTTTTTGGGTATGGACTTACCCATACTCATTATCTAATCAACTCGGATATTATCCTGTTTAATCAGATTAGATTCGAGTGGATATCTGCAAATAGAGTACAAATTGTTATCCCCAAGAGAAAATGATATTAGATACTTATTGGGTCAACATGCCCAATGTTACCACATATCTGGAGCTTGCAAGGCTATAACATGTTACATGTGAAATGAAGATAATGTGGACAGTTGGCTAGACTAAAGAATTAAAATTAATGGCCTTTAGGCCTTTTCTAATTCTTTTAGGGTTGTCTGTTGATCGGACATTTGAGATCTAAATATTGGACTATGAGTTCATAGTTCAAATTGTATAAATATCCGCACTAGTTAAAGAGGGAAAGAAAAAAAATCAACAATGAAGTTCTTATATCCAGTATGGATCTGATTAAAAAATATATACTTTTTTGAAGCTTTTGAAATTAAAATAAAAGAAATTAAATTCCTTATGATCTTCCCTTTCCAAAGTCCAAAGTCTTCGTTTGGGTTTTGAGATAGAGGTGAGAGACAGTCAAGATGTTTTAAAGCTCTAATTTTGAGCTGACGAGACAAAGCAGGTAAAAATATTTGGATGATGTTTAAAAAGTTGGTTGGCTGCTTTAGCCTCAAATTATCAGTGTAATAAGAGGATCTATGAGTGGTCAAGAGATGTTGCAGATCAAAGCAATATATATGAACTATATGAAGGTAAATGATGGAATATTTGATGTTGAATAGCTGGGATTAGGATTCCCCAAGCTTTTGTAGTCTGAATAATAATACAAAATTAACATTCTTTTTCGTCATGTCGAGTTTTTTGGATTCCTACTGATCTATCTTCCATTTTAACACTATGCTAGTGTTTCTTTCTGTGATTAGGAATCATAATTTTTCTTGGATAAATGACTACCAATTCTTTCATTTATGTTAGTACTTCGATTTTTCTGTGAGTTTGATTCTCCTGTGATTTTTCTTTAGATGGTTTGGCCATTCTGAGTTTGATTCTTTTGTGATTTTTCTTTAGATGGTTTGGCCATTATGAGTTTGATTCTTTGTGATTTTCTCAGATAATTCATAGCAACTGTTTCCTTTTGAACTCTGTTAATATTCTTATGTGTCCTATAACTTTTCTGCAGGGTACCTACACCAATTTCTGTCCTAATTAGTGCTGCTGTATTTGCAATAGCACATCTAACTCCTGGAGAGTTTCCCCAGTTGTTTGTGCTAGGTAACATGCTTGCATGTTGACTATTTCTCAATGTATTTGTACAGAAGAAATATATCTCAATGTTGTTAACTGTTAAAAGTTTCGTAACATTTTAAGCTATATCTTAGACAATATTGCTTTCTAATTTTTCTTCATTTATGGAGAGATTAAAAACAACTTGATTACTTGTTTAGGGGTTATTTTGGGATTTTCATATGCTCAAACTCGCAACCTTCTAACCCCAATTACAATTCATGCTTTCTGGAACTCTGGAGTGATCCTGATTCTCACCTTGCTTCAGGTATAAATGACTTGTCAAATCTGGCCTTTGTGCTAGCCTATACAATCTTATGGGGGGTGGCAAATGTATATTTCACTCAATATTATTATCCTTTCATAAGTTGTTGAATGAAATAAACATTTTGTTCTCATTGTTTATGTGTACAGCTCCAAGGATATGATATCAGGGAAATATTGCAGGCAACCTGATAGAGAACAGCACGAGTTCCTTTATCGAACGCTAAGTCGACCTTGTGCAACTAGGGCTTGTTCCTAGTGTACAATGTATATTTTTCTTGTTCCCTCGTGCAAGTGGTTTAAGAGAAGAGAGGCTGAATATGTAATGTGTAAAGTTGGTTAATCACTATGGTTAGCAGAACAGCACAATTGAGGAATTTGTCTCTAGAATGCTTCACTTATGTTTTGATGGGTTTTATGTCTCATGTGTTCTATGCATAGCCAAAAAAGTTAGATTTGTTGCTCTTCAAAGGGTCTGTATTGGTTTCCGTTTTTGTTTTCAAAATTTAGAATATTTTTTGAAAAAAAATAAAAATAATTATTAAAATTTATCAAAATCATAAAAACGCATTTTTTTTAAAAAAATAATCTATTTCTGCAACTCGTTTTTAAAAAAATAATTTTCATTTTTAAAAATAAAAATAAATCAGAATTCCAAAGTATACCAAATAGTTCTCGAATTATTTGGTTTTTTTTTATTAATTCATTTTTGGCTTGCCTTTGGGCGTGTAGTGAGATTTAATAAAAAAAAAAAATTAATAAGTAAAAGAGAAGACGAGAAAAGTGGTATGATATCTTATAAATTTGCCATGCATAAAAGAGAGAGAGCAACACAAGAAACCAGAATGCAAGAGGGAGTATGGAGTAAATGTTGACGAATTCCTAAACCAACAACAACTGGTGAGAAGTGATGTTACGGAAGGGGGGTTGGCATTCTTGAGTGGACTTCAAAAAATGCTAGATTGTGTTATAATTTTCTCGTAGAACGAGGTATAGGAGGTTGACTTTGACCTTTTCTTTATAAATACTATTTTTTAGCTTCGGTTACACGCTTGGGTATCAAACCCAACGTCAAGGAACAGACAAAAATGGTTCCAACCGAGGGGCTACATTTGGGGAGTTGCACTGAATTTGGAGTCCCGAGTTTAGCATTTGACTCAGTGACCTTAACTCATTAACTTCATGCGGCCTTTCACTAACCAACCGTTCGACATTGTTGACAAATTTCAAGTGTGAAAAGAGAAATTTTCTTTTGGGGTTAATTTCATTTCTTGTATTACCAAAAGCAAGAAATTGAGGAATTCCATACTTAAATTTGGTTTTCCAAAGCCCATAAAATCAGAGGAAATTGACTTTTGCCTGCCATGTTTAGTTGTCTATGCTCAAAACCTCCTTCCCAATATGTGAAAAATAACATGTACTATGTACCCAAAACCGACTACTCCAATACAAGAACCGCCCAAGGTCAGCTATGTGAAACCCTTCCATCGATCGAGCTTGTCCATACAAAGACCAAGTCATTAACATAGTCCTGTACAAGTCTGCATTCAGTTCTAAGACTAATCAATTAAAGCTTTTCATTTTAATTTATGTGGAGTGGGATTGCAACTACCCAACACAATCAGATGAGTTGCCACTCGAGTGTACACACCCTCAAAGATAATCGAATAGTATAATTTCATTATATCAGTTCCCACTCCAGTACAAACGAATTCAATCTTTTATTTGATACATCACAAATATTTGAAGGAATTTAAAATCTAACTTCATACACCATTAGATAAACACATTATATTAGATTATTAGTATAATTAGGAGCACTTGGTCCGTTTGGTTCAAACCGAACTGAAATTTTAAAAATCGAATAGACTAAATTTAGTTTAAATTAAAACCGAACCGATCGAAATTTAAAAAAAAACTAAAGTAAACCGAACTGAATGAAATCGATTTGGTTCGATTCGATTTTCGGTTTTGGACTCTTATTGGGCTATAATTGTGATAAATTAATTTGAGTTTTTTTTATCTTATATAAACTTTTAATGTTAGTGTTTGAACAATTTATTTTTAGTTTTTTAAACTCAAATTAAAAGATAAACTAAAAAAACCAACAAATCAGTTTATTCAGTTTTCTCAATTCTAAACTGAACCAAAATTGAAAACTAAATTTCTCTATTTTTCTAAACCGAACCAAATTTATTTTAAAACTGAATCAAATAAACCGAATTCACTCAATTCGGTTCGATTTTTTAGTTTCGATTCAATTTTGCTCATCCCTAAGTATAATAGTAAATTAACTAACTTTCACGTATTAATAAACATATTTTTCTACTTTATTAATTGTCTAGTCTGACTATATATATATATATATAATTTGAATTTAAATCTTCTTATGTTTGGATAATATAACTGATCATACTTATATGATAGATCATTCATTTTATATCGTATATTTGAGGTTAATATTTGAAATTTTAACAAATAGATTAACTATTGATTTTGAATTAAGTAATATGAAATTTATAAATATTGAGGTTAATATTTATGAAATTTATAACCTAAAAAAAAAAATTTCTACATTTTGGTCTTTAATAGTTTATATTTTAAAATAATCGTACACTTCAACCCTCTAAATATTTTATTTTGAAGTTATCCAATACTACACACTAATTTAAAATAATATTGTACTTTGTCTTTAGATATCTCTTTTCAGCCAAACCTCTCAATCCCTTAGGTAGTTTTTTCTTTTATTAGTTTTCGATATCAATAAATTAAAATAAATTTCTATAATAAAGTGAAATTTATCAAATTTTAAAGTAAAATAAAATAATATATTAATTATATTATCTAATTAAATGAATTACATAATAATTACTATAATAAAAAAATCTTTTGTAAAAATTTTAAAATTAAATAATACTCTATTCGGCCTGAGAGTGATAAAATATATAATGGATGATTTTATTTATGCATAATATTTCAATGTAAAAAATAATAATTATAAACAATATGACAACTATAACTATAATTCTTCATTCGACCTATTTTTAATTCATCTTTTAAACAATAAAATAAAATAGTGTAAAGTTAATATAAAAATGTAATATTTAACATGTTAAATGAAATGTACCAAACATTAACATATTTTCCAGCAATAAAATATGATAGTATGATAAAATTATTAAGGTCATAATTTTCAAATTAAAAAATTGAAAATTTTAAAATTTAGGTATAGAAACTAGAGTAAAATGAAAAAAAAATGTATATAATAATGTAAAAATAGAAATATTAAATTAAATAATAATATTCAAATTAGAAGTTAAAAACTTTTAGATATTAGAATCAAAATTTTTTGGCCTTCTTAAAATCTCATTATGTATCTCTGTTCAAACATACATGAAATCATTTTTTGCATATAATGATAATATGATGTATTAAACAAATTAAAATTAAACACCGTTTAATACAACTTTTATTATCATTAAGACTCTATTAGAATGGATCAAATTTTTTTTGCAAATATAAAAATCTATAAAAAGAATATTAAAATTGATTAAAAAAGATAAAAGATTAATTTTAAACAATAAAAATTTATACTGTATTAAAAAATAAACAAACTCTTAAATATTATAATGGTAATAGCACAACTCGATCGATACTTTTTCCGATTTCTGCTTCCATTTCACCTTGCCAAATTCACAACAAATTCCTTTTTCCTTTACTCATCTTATTATTTCTTGATGGAACTTACTCATTTTCTCATTCCTTCTTGAATTTGCAATTTTTAAGCGATTTCTCACACTCACTTCCTTTTTTCTGTTCATTCCTTAACTCACACCTTCTCGATTCTAATACCTTTCATCCTGACTTTCTTTTACACAAACAACAGTAGTTTAAAAATATCATATTTACTGATCAGTTATCTTATTAAAGTAAATATATTATCGTAACAGACGTTTTAAAAGATAATACCTATATATCTTATACAAGTTTCAACCATAGAATTCTAACACCAAGTCAGGTTTTTGTATATTTTATTTCCTTTATTAATTTCATTCATGTAGAAATTATTAGAAATGAGTTTATAAAAACTACGGTGAAATGACATTTTGAGGCTTAATTTTGAATAGGATACAACCTATTCATTTCTCCTCCATAAGAGTTTAAAAATAATATACATTCAAAATTATACAAGTGTGAATGAGAAATTTGATATTCAAAATATGAGACACTGATAATTAAAAACCCAAATGTATATATGGTAAATAAAAAACCCAAATGTATCTTGAAAATCACATATATCAGATTCAAACAATGAAATTTAAGTAGAATATGCTCTTAATTTAGGGTTACCATTGCCAAGATAAAACGATTCCTAAATCAAATAAAATGCATTTTTATTTTTTATTTTGCATTTCACAGATCTATATAAAAAACAAATTGATTTCAGAAAATTTGTCCTAATAATTGAAAGAAACAAATAAAATAAATAGTATACACATCAGCAAAATTTTCTAATATAAACTTGATGTCCAACCTCATTTTGATCTTGTTGAAAAGACATAACGATATCTTGCTACAATTTATCATTGCATTCTCTAGCAAGAGATTTTTACAAAATAATAATAATAAATTTCTTCAACTTATATTTCTAATTTTAGACGGCTCTTTTTCTTTTCTTGACCGGCTAGAATATACAAAAGTGTCCTATCATATATTTAAACTAGTGAGGTAATCCGATTTTTTTCATTTTCTTGAACGGTTAAAATATATAGATGTGTCCTATCATATATTTAAACTAGTGAGGCAACCCACATGATGCTGCAAGTTAAATTCATTTAAATTTAAATTTTAATTATATCATTATAAGAAAATTTTGAAGTAATATGCGGAGTAAAATAGAAAATGCTATAATTTTAAAGTATAATTATCAAATTATCAACTCTTCAACATTAATTTATATTTCAACAATTATCTTTAATAAATGGGAATGTAACTTATCAATTAACACAATATATTTGTTTAAACTTACTTCAGTCAATTGCTCCACACATACATTAATTATTTATAACTAAAAAAAAAATTACATGATTTATAAGTTGGTTCAATAATCATTGAAAATTGCTATCCAATATACAACTATATTCGTATTTATATTTATATAAATAAATCATTAACACTTCATTTATAACTCCCATATCTTCTTTGAAAAAAAAAATTGAATAATAATACTTCCAATGACCATTAAAATTTTTAACAATGAATAGTATTCAAAATAAATAAATCCTTAAATATGAACTAAGTTAATTATCAATTTTACTCTTAAATGTGAATAAATTTATGAAATAGGTACACTTAAATAAAAGAAGATAAATAAACTTTCAAATATGAACAAAATTATAAAATTAATCACATTTTTATCGTATTAAAAAATAATTATAAAATTAATTTGTGGGATCAACAAAATAAAAAAATAAAAATCAAATGTAAATTGTAAAACAACTCTATTTTATATTATGGCTTTCACACCCTTGAATGGAGAAAAGTAAATAAAGTATTAAATTTGAAAAAATAATGAAATTGTCTTCGATTTCACTCTCATATTTGATTAAAATTGCAAAAAATAACTTATGGGTTGCACAAAAGAAAAAGACTAAAAAATAATGGCAAATTACAGAATAACACTATTTTGAACTATAATTTTAGTATTTTTTAATAGATTAAGATAAATAAATCCTTAAATTTAAATAAAACTATACTTAGAATTGATCCTCATATATGAAAAAAAAATTATAAAATTAACTATAATGAAACATTCCCTTACTTTTACTTTTTAGTGTGAAAATTTCATATACAAATAAAAAATTAATTAATAGTCCGAATCTTAAAGATTTGTATAAATGTTTAGAGATAAAATATGTATTCATTATAATCTAAATTGAATATAAGATAATTTTTGTTATGTGATTGTATTTTTTAAAATAAAATTTTCAATTGAATATAAGATAATTTTTGTTATGTGATTGTATTTTTTAAAATAAAAATTTCAAAAATTATCATTATTATATTTCTTCTTCTTGTATTTATTAAAATATACTTTTTTATATTTCTAATATCGTTTGCAGTAAGAATTCGATAATTTGTATAACTATATAATAAGAGCTTAATTATAAAGCATTTCAATATCCTATTAAAAAATATATAAGTTTTTATATTAATATAGCATTATAATTTTAGTTTTAGTATTCATTAAAATATTATATTTTTTTTTATCCTTATGATGCATTTTTCATTAAGAATATGAATACTTTGTATAATTAAATAATAGAAGCTTCACAAAATATTTTCATAATCAAATAAAGAATTCTAAATGATTGTTTATTTTTAAATTCTGTGCTTCATTGTTTTTTTTTTTTTTGGACGAAAGTGCTTGCATCCATTGTTTACAAATTAAGATCAACATGCGCAACAAATTCTAAATTTATAGTCAAGAATTCAAAAGGAGATGGGAAAAGGCACCGATTAATGACAGATAAAATGTCCAAATAACCATCACCTCTCTTAATATAGTGTGAATAAATAAAGGGTAAAATAGGTAATTCAGTTTCAAAATGAGAAGGAGCATTTAATCGGAATGTAAAAAGACCAAATAATCAGCTCTTTCCACAATACTACACCATATTAATGAATGGAAACGGGAAAGCTGAGGGCAGCCACGCCATTTCGTGGGCTGACAACTCGCAGGAGAAGTCCGTTCCAGCACAAAAGAAATGACGTCTCTGACTTTCCATACGACGTCGTTTTCCTGAGGGGCTTGGGGAGGGAGACAGAAGACATTTGGCCCTAGCGGAAGGACATTGCAACCCCTACTTTTGGTTGTTAAAAGACTAAATTACCCCCAAATCTTTTGAAACCACCAAATCACCCTAGCGAAATTGAAAACCACCGACTTACTAGCTTTACTATGTGCACAAAAACTATATCAAATTACATGAATGCCACCGCAATCCACATGTAAATGACTGCACCTGATATTCAAAGGAATTACAAAATTACCACAATTCGATTGAACAGTACATAATGCAACTTTGTTATTAAAATCAGTTAAAATATATTAAATTAAATTAAGCATTAGAAATTCGAAATCAAGTTACCGATTCTGTTCACTTAATATTTTCACAATTTTGGCTTTAAAATTTAAAAAGAGTATAGTTGTAAGGAGTCTTAATTTGAAATTCATATAGTCTACGCTACAACTATCATTTTCATTTTTTTTATTCAATTATTTACATTTCAATGGAACTAATTAGGACACAAAATTTTCTCCAAAGAAGAAGCTTCGCAGCGCCCGCTTATTGAAGCAAGTGGCACAACAACATCAATGGAAATGGATCCATCAAATATTCATTAAAGTCAACTAATTGGGCTCTCAAATATTCAACAATTGGAATAAGATTGTACTGATATCTAAGGAAGTCCCAAATGCAATTTCTCCATTCAAATAAATGCATGGAAATTGAACAGAAAAAAGTGAAGCGATATCTTCCCTTGACCACCTGAATAACCATGAAATTAATTTTTTATCCAATATATTTAAACTGTATTTTTTTTTTTTTTTTTACAATTTCAAAGCTTATCTGCAGCTTAGATAACAAATTCTATAAGATAAGGTATTTTATCATAGGACTTTCCTGTATTTATATATAAGATAATGATCTCCATGAATATAAATTATCTCCTTCAGCTAATGTTTGTTGTTGATAAAGATTGAGATGTAGAAAAATCACTAAAATTATGTGTTGATATAAATTATTCAATGGCTTATTGGCTTCTAAAATTCAAACTTTTTTGAGTTTTGACAGAATTGGTTAATTCTTTTAATTTTGACAAAATTAGTGAACTAATAAAATTTTGACAAATCTAGTTAGAATTCAAATTGATAAAAATAGAATGATGCATCACGTTAAAATAATGTTAATTGATTTTAGTAATTAATGTTAATTCATTTTACTAATTTTTTTTTATAAAAATTCATGTTAGTTTGTTTGTCATATCACGTGATATATTATTCTATCTTGATTAATTTTAAAATATTGAGTTAAAATAATATTAATTGATATTAGTAATTAATGTTAACTATTTTTACTAATTTTTTTTATAAAAATTCATATCAGTTGGTTTGTCACATCACGTAATATATCATTATATTTTGATCAATTTTAAAATATTTAGTTAAAATAATATTAACTGGTGTTAGTAACTAATGTTTACAGATTTTACTAATTTTTTTATAAAAATTTATGTAAATTGGTTTGACACATTACATGATATATTAGTTTATCTTGATCAATTTAAATTTTGATTAATTTTATTAAAATTAAAAAAATTAACCAATTTTATCAAAACTCGAAAAAAAAAATTAAATTTTAGGAGTCAACAAACTTTATTCAATTAATTAATTGGGCACTTGGAATATAAGGCTTATGAGAAGATCATACCTTAATAAATGAAATTGGGTTATTAGTCACCAAAAAATGTCACCTATTTTCATTCCGCCCCGTGGTCAAACAGCCCAAAGTCAAGAATATAAAGTCATATGAATTATACAGATGGGTTCCTGTCTAGCATATTCCCACAATTGGGTCACATCTAGCTATGACCTGATAGGCCAGGTGGTCCCATTTGGGCACTAGCCATATTAGACTTTATCACACACTGTTGCTTTGATAGTATCTGTTTGTGAACTTAGTAATTCACACAATAGTAATCAAATTTATCAAACTGACGAAGTCAGTGGAATAGAAGCTGAGGGAATGGAATAGAAACTGGAATTTCGAATTCTGCGAAACTAAATCAATAATTTAATTTTAAACTAGAGTTATAGGATTTTTACATCTCAATAAATAATTTTGAGCTTTGTCTTGGAAGTTGGTTTAGGTCCACTTACCAAATAATAGTTCAAACTAGGACCATAAAAAAATCATTTATCAGAAGTTTGCTTTGTCTTGACTTGATCATTTGCAGTGTAGACAGAGCAAACTTTCATGGGATTAATGTGATTCATGAGATATTAGAAAAAAATAAACTTAAATTACTATCCCACTAAACTACTGATTTGGTGGTTTCTTAAGATTCCTCAATTTTGATTTAACAAAACTATCCCTGAATAGGGTTATTAAGGTCCAAGTACACTAGTAAGAAGAAATTAAGAGTCTTGAAACCATTAAAAAAAATCCAATTTGCTTGCCTTGGTGTTAAATTTTTCTTGGTAGTTGTTCTATTAGTTTTAAGAGCTTTGCCATTAGAGCTACCCTTTACTGTGCTAGCCAACGTGATCCTCGCAAACCACACACAGATACACTTCTCTTCTTTATAGTCACCAGAAAAGGCGGCTGATTCTTCGAAGACAGAACCCTTCTCAGGAAGCATATATTGCCTTCAAATTCATTGTCAACTTGCTCTCTCTCTCTCTCTCTCTCTCACTTCACTTCTTTTGAATCCCAGCATCTTCTAGCTAAGCTAGGGTTTGCTCCATAATATACACGGGATTGGTCCAGCATCAATTTATAAGTCTTCTTCTCTTATAAAGGAGCTCTCTAGTTTTTCATTTTTGGCGTTTTTGTTGGTTTTGGAGTCTAGTTCATTCAAGAAAATTAAAAAGCATGGAAGAGAGAAATGATGTAGAAAAGATAGATGAAGTGATGCTTCCAGGGTTTAGGTTTCATCCAACAGATGAGGAGCTTATTGGGTTTTATCTCAAGAGGAAGATCCAGCAGCGGCCTCTCTCCATCGAGCTTATCAAGCAACTAGATATCTACAAATATGATCCATGGGATCTTCCAAGTAAGATAAATCTTATTAGTAATTACGATAGGATATATGCTAGAACTTTGATTTATTAGCTTAGCTAGATTCTTATATGTTTTAGTTTTGGGCATGCAGAGTTGGCGACTACTGGAGAAAAGGAGTGGTATTTTTACTGTCCCAGAGACAGAAAATATAGAAATAGTGCAAGGCCTAATAGGGTTACAGGAGCTGGGTTTTGGAAAGCCACAGGAACCGACCGGCCTATCTACTCCTCAGAAGGGAACAAGTGCATAGGCTTGAAGAAATCCCTTGTTTTCTACAAAGGTAGAGCTGCTAAAGGAATCAAAACCGACTGGATGATGCACGAGTTTCGTTTGCCTTCTCTTACTGATTCAGCACCACCCAAGAGATTCATTGACAAAACTATTTCTGCCAATGTAAATCATCTCAAACTATATTCATCTCTCTCTCTCTGTCTCTTGCTTTTGGTAGTTAGATCATTGAAAGCTTTATTGAGAAAAAGGTTTATTAGGGTTGAAAAGTCTTATAGTATAAGACAAACACTTAATCACTGAACTACTAATCTAATACAAACTGTATTTATCTTTGTTGAGAAAATTACTAAGTGGAACATTTGATTTATCCTCAGCACGTACCTAATATGATTATATCTATCTTTGGATTTTGTAGGACTCATGGGCCATATGCAGGATATTCAAGAAAACCAACTCCACAGCGCAAAGGCCTCTCTCTCATTCTTGGGTTTCTCCATTACCTGAACCTTCTGCTTCTTCCTTACTAGCCAAAAGCTCACAAAATACCCAGTTCAGTTCCCAAAACATTCCACTAGTTTCAACAGAAACCAGTAGTTCAGCCATCCAGTTTAACTATGCCAATGAGATACAACATCATCCGTCTTCTGTTACTAATTTCTCTCCTTTAGATTTTACCTCCTACAAGCCCATAAATCCAATGTCCAACAAACTCTCTCATCAGCTTCCCACTTCGAATGGAAACCTACCTAGCAATTTCTTATTTTCACCACATGAAACATTAGCTCCTTCAAAATGTGCAGTTGACGTTTCTTCTATGTTGTTAAACACGCCATCCTCTATGCTTAGAGATTTTGGCAAGGTGGTGACTGTTGATAGTAGCATGGACTTTGGGGGATCACAGGATCACTGCAATGGCTTCTCATTAAGTACTTTGCCACAAGTAATGCAAGTGAATAATGCTGGTAATGGAGATGAGAATAATGTGCCTCTAAAGAATCCGGACGCAACACACATGGATGAGCATCCGTGGGAGACAGCCCGTTCTATTGGATTCCCCTTCAGTTTGGGTGATGCTTGGAAGCCAAACTTGCTTTGGGATTCTTCTTTATGTCCTAATGAAATGTCCAGTAGTTCAGCAAAGTGCTATACTTGAGGGCATTAATCTATATATATAATACAGTCAAAACAATATTGAGTGGTAGCTAGCTCAAAGTTAGGTTGCAGGTTCATTTTAGGGTTAAGGGAAAAAAGCTGTTTACATTAACGAATAGAATTTTGTTGTGGGGCTATGGAGTTTTTTTAGAATTTGTAACAAATCTGAATCCAAAATTTTCAAGCAATCGAGATTAATTTAATATAATTTAACTTTTAAGGTCTACGTACCTCAAGTTATATATATATATATATATATATATCCATGATGATCTTTTCTTTTTATAAGTCATACAAGGAAAATTAAGTTTGAAATAAACAGGTAGTACCATGATAAACTTATGATGTATATTCAGGACGTCAATGGTACTTTCATGAGTTTTAATATAGAGATGCAAAAAAATCTTTACGTATAATTACTAATAGTCAGCAGAGGGGATACATTGTTCCTAGATGTCGTTGTTCAACATTAAGGCTATGACTATTACACGTTTGAGAATTTGAGTGCACAAGCCCTTTTACCACTTTAAAGTTAGGTGAATTCTATGATACAATATAGTGTTATGTAAATTTTTAAATTATTTATATGATTTATTAATTGTTTATGATTATTTATTAAAAGTAAAAGTTATCCAAAGATGAATAATTATGCAGATTAATGTAATTATTATCTAAATAATTAAAAATTATATTAATTATGGCTTCATAATATAGTATCAAATAAAACATTATAGTATTCACTTCAACTATATTTTCATGGTATAACTAGTTTCATTCTATTGGTTCAAACCTTACCCGAGTTCTCCAAAGTAAAATTTCTAGTAATATATGGACAAAGTTATTACACACTTCCGGATGTATATAAACACATTTAATTATTAACTATTACAAATTTTCTATATGAATATGTAACTTATTATTTGACGAACTCATAATTTAAGATAACTTACCTTTCTTCTAGTAGAATGATAAAGTGATCTTTAAATATGGCACTCATGATTGGTGTATATGTCATAAATATAATGGATAATTATACACAATATTACTTGTAAGGAGGAAGAAACGCCTCCAAGCTTAACTAGCACAGAAAAATCAATTTATATAATTAATTATGAATGCCAAGCTTGAAAGCGATACATGAGTAAGATATCTATGATCAAACATTCGGAATGTATTCTGAGTTTTGATGATACTTTCATATATTGAATAAATTATCAAGATGCTGATGATGATTAAAGCTAATTAAAGATTGTTCTTCAGATTATTCATAAAAAAAAAATTTCTCAAGATAGATTTGATATGTTTTTGTCATAAAAATTGCAAACCTCTAAATCATGTTTCTTTCAAGGGAAAATTTGCTTACACCGATGACTAGTTAAAAAGAGTATCAATGTCTTTATTCTTAAAAAAAAAAAAAGGTAGTATAATAATTTTCATTTAAGTTATCATTTATTTATGGTCTAATGATTCAGAAAATCCAAAAGTATGCGCGTATTTATAATTATAATCAAACTTATAATAATTAAAAATTTAGAAGAAAAGAAATATGTTTATTAGGTTATAATTAATTGATTAAATGATAAGCTATAATTGATGCTTAATTGATACAAATTAATTAATAAATGAATAACAAACACACTCATTTTCTCTCAATTTTATAATTAAGTTATAATTATTACTAAAATTCAAAAATGGATCTCAATTATAAAATTTATAAATTTGGACTATAATTCCAAATTCGCGTATATTTTTAGATTTTTTAAATCATTATGTTCTTATCTATTTTCAGATAAAATGTAAAATAAAAATAAAAAATTGATAAATCAAAGAATTGAATTGAGTCGCTCTATGAAAAGCCTGAAACGTTCAAAAGTTCCAAATTCCCAACCCAATAAGGCAAGAAAAATGGAGAAGCAACAAAGTGAAATTATGTTGTTTTGGACGTGGTCTAGCGCCAGTTGCGACAGGGTGCAGTTAGCCCCTAAACTTAAGAACAAACCCTATGAATAATACAATGGAAACCCTGTCCACAAGAAGGTGTCTGTATTGGTGCCATGGGAAAGCCCATACCTGAGAGGCACGTTAGTTAGTGCAACCTTCTATTTTTTCTGTACACTCACATTAAAATTAAATAAATTATATTATTTATATATTTTAAGTAAATTACTTTTTTCACTCCTGTTATTTATGGACAACCGATTTATATTATTAAAATTTATCACTTTATAAATTAACTATAACTATTTATATTATTAAAGTTTATCATACTTTAAATTTTTTTTATTAAAACTTAGTATACTTTATAAATTAATTAAATAAAATATTTTTATTTTAGGTATTATTAGATCAAATTGTACCAATACCTTTTATTACGTATAATTGACACAAATATCTATAACACAAATATCTATATGATTGTACTTAATAATGAAAAATCTCATATATTAATCATATTAAAGGATTTGAATAACTGTCCTAATAATATATATATTGTTATATTATAAATAATTAATTCAAGTGATACATTATATTTAATTGACGATATTTGAATACTTTTACAAATATAAGATTTTTTGAAAATCATAGATGTTATTATAAGGGTATTTATTTTAAATTAATAACTTATTTTAATTTAAATATTTGAAAGTTATGTTGAAAATAAGATGTATAATTGAAAATGAGAAAAAATGGTTGTAAATATATTGATGAGTGTTGGACCAAATATCCAACATACTGCTTCCAGACCAGATTCTTACCAAAGAGCCAAACTTCGTTTTTGGGCTAATTTTCACAATCAGAAGATAATCTTTTTCATTTTCGCTACGGTCAGCTGTTAGTTGTGTTTTTGAAGTCAATACGTGATACATGCATGAGTCCCTAATAATCATGTTAATGCTAATGAACTGTTACGGTTGATGTTTAGATTCATACAAAGTTCCTAAAATATCATATGTTCCATGGGCGAAGAGACGGAAGAATTCATAAGCTGTTTAGCGTGTTTGAATGCATCGAGAAGAATTTCTCGACGAAAATTCCTTCCAATGGTGAGACCTCACGCTTTCTTGATATCGTTGTGGAAGCACATGCACATACCAAGCTTTCAAAGAAGCTGCTAAAGTTGTTATTGTCCCAAAAAAGCACCAAGTTTTCCTTTCACGAGCTGCTGCTAAAGGACGGCACATCGGCGCAGAAGACATACTTCCCCACATGACAGACTAGCTGCCAAAGTAAGAACCACAGTCCCAGGTTCCGAAAGTTTTAATTCTAAGACAGCATCTATATGTACCAATATAGACTTAACAATCTACAAATAATAAATATAGATCATTAGACCGATTTTGTTTTAGGTAAAATAATTTATTTATAAATTTCAATCAAAATATTTTCTAAAAAATAAAAATTTCAGAAAATTTAATTTACGAACACTTCATATTCATATTATTTAACAACCACCATTGATCAGTGACACTAATAATGAGCATCAATGATGTTAAATATACTAATAAATACATTTGTATAATTTATCTTTATTTAAATGAATTTATCAAAATCTTAAAAATAATTCTCTTTTAAAAAGAAAAAATCATTTTCCTTTAAAATAACTTAATTTTCTATTAATAATAAAAATATTTTTTATTAATTAATGTTTTTTTAAGCACAGAACCTTAGAATAAGGAAACAAAGATCAAGTAACAAATTTGCCAGCCCAGGTCATCTAAACATGCAACCGAACGGAAGATGTATTTCATGCATCACAATGTGTTTTAATAGAATCTCTCCATTATAATTAGTTATCAATGATGCTCGTTCAGGCACACCAACTTAAACCAACGCAACAAACAGGCATTGTAGGGCATTGTAGTTTTTTTTATCGCAACTGAGCAAGAAGTAACATTGCATGATATAATATAAATCTCATTCATAAAAATACAGTTCATTAGCACAACCCATCATCACCAGCTCCAGAGATAGCCTGAAAACACCTGGAATCAGGAAAGCTGCTAATAATATCCATATCAACATAACACGACTCAGAACACCCAAAAGCTTTTGGAGGTGGTGTACACAATATTATCCATTGGCGCATGCATAACGTACTCATTCTCCATCTTTTGCAGACAAAGATAAATCATATTTGTCTTGATCCCAAAATTAAATAACTTAAATTCTAAAATAAAGTTTAAAATAATAGCCTAAAACACTAAAATTAAGTTTAAAATACTAACGCCACTACATGCAATTCAGATAACAATCTACATAAAACTAGTAAAAAAAAAAAAATCCAGTAATTGCAATAACCAAGTACTTAGTCATTAAACAAGGCATCCAAGCAAGAGTTCAAGAAAGCATCAACAGATAACTAATAAAATAGAACAAAATTGCAGCATAACGTATAGATAAAGCTTAGAAAATGGATCACTACAAAACAAAGTTGACAACCGAAACAAGATGCAAATTCAAATTGGCATGCCCTTAATAATATGACTCACTAACATTGGCCGTTTCGACAAATCCTTGAAATCACTGGACATTTCAATCTTTAGGTTCTAGAGGCCTGCTTTTCCTTTGCCTTTTGAATCTTCAAGACCTTTTTCACAATCTTTTGCTCCTCAACCAAAAAGGCTCGAATAATCCTGTTCCATAGGTTTATTTAAAAGTTAAAAATCACTAAATACAATAAAATACACGCTATAATTTACCAGTCCTAGTGCAACATGAAACAAACCTTTCTCTGACAGCACTACCGGACAATACACCACCATAAGCACGGTTCACAGTCCTCCTGTTTCTGGATAACCTTGACCTCTTGTATTCAGCAGGTCTCAAGTGAGGAATCTACAGACATCAATAACAATGTTTCAGAGTCAAATCTATATTCAGGTTTTTTTATTTGAAAAAAAAAAAAAAAAAAAAAAGAAGCTCATATATCACATCAAACTAAAGCAACAGCTATGAACAAAAATGATTTCGCACTTTCAGCACAAGATACAAATATTTAGATTTAGGTGCAATTTCATAAAATCTAACTCAAGTGATCCAAAAATCTATAAATGCCATTGAAAAACAACCTTTGGGTGGTCCAATATAACACTAGACCAGCAAGAATAATAATATCACAGATACATCAGTGTAACAAAAGTAAATTTGCTTAGATTGAGAGATTGCTTCATAGAACAATTGTTAACACGTGGAGGCAATAATTTGAACTTCCAAAGATTGCCTCTTCCAGAAAAGCAATCTCATATCAGCTCTTATCAATAACAAGCATCATTTAAGTCCATAAAACCTGTCCATAAGTCTAAAACGAAGGTAGACAAATCAAAACAAACTACAGGTAGGTAGCATTTTTTGATTGCACAAACTACCTGCCTGAATTTGGGATTGCGTGAATTTAAAACCCATAAAACTTATAAAATCAATCTCACTTTTTCCCCACTAAAAATGGCCTATAAAACAACTTAAACAACCAGGAAGACAGAAGTGAAACATTCAATTCCAATTATTTCATAAGATATAGAAACTTTATCAACATCGAAATGAAACATATATAAATGCAGTCCTTCAAATTTCCAAGCAATCAAAAAAAGAAAAAGGATAAAAATAAGCAAAAAGATAGAAGCACAGATAATACTAGTTACATACCCCTTGAATCCTCTTTCCGGTAACAGGACACTTAGGACCACTGGCTCTCTTCTTTGTAGTCTGGTACACCAACTTCCCTCCTGTTTCAATTTCACAGTATTAACAATACTACATCTATAAATAAAGCGCCCATATCAGAACCGAAAAACAGAAACAGAAATGATACCGGGAGTCTTTACAACGCGGTGCTGGTTAGATTTGGTGGCATAGCTATGCCGTTTCCTGTACGTCAGCCGCTGAACCATTCTCTCTCCTAGGGTTTTGAGTATAGGGAGCTGCTTGCTGTATAAAGCGCGGAAGAAGTTCCAAGGGTGGTGGAGAGAGGATATAAAAGGGAGAGATCTGTTAACCCTAAATCCTACGGTTTTAGTTCAATGCAAAAGAACGGCTCAGATTTTTAGGGCCTGGGTGGGTTTAATGAGTTGGGTCTTTGGGGTTTGTTCATTTCAAAGTTGGGCTTTGGCTTTTTTTTTTTTTTTTGGAGACAAATGTAATTGAGGTCGACAAGGTTAGGTATACACTCCAATTGCGATTCCCGCCACGAGCATTACTCTTCTGTCTATTTTTCAATTTTTTTAGGCAGGGCAAATTACTGTACGCATATGAAACAAAAAAATATAATGCACTTTGAGTTCATAAAACATATTATTATTTATAGATAATTCGTACTTTATTCAATTATTGTTTAATATATGGTTTAAAATATATTTAAAAAATATTAATAAAAAAATATTTATAGAAAATATGTGGTTAAGTAAATAATAGTTGTTTATAAAATAGATGATATATGAAAACTACAACATTATATTTTTTAGTTGTCTATTTTATAATTTATTTTAATAATTTCTATTTTCACTTATATTTATTTTTAATTAGATAATTTATATAGAAATTTTAATCACTTATGTGTTAACTTATTAGTTTGATAAATTTAAAATTTTTTCATACCAAAATCAATTACATATACTATTCGATAATCCGTACACACTTACAATTTAATACAATGTTTAAAATATGTTTATATTAATATATAGAAAACTTAAAATTCTATTGTAATTAGTCTAATGGTAATTACAATTTAATACATTGCGATAATTTGGCCCTTGTAAATTTTATCAACTGTAATTATCTCTTGATTCCCTGCCGATATTTCTCAGGCAAGGGAAAGACTTTCCCATTTTATGATTGGTTTTGTTAGTTTTATTCTGGAGCTAGGAATAAGTTGGTGAGATGGCATGTTAAATACTAGTGTTTTCAAAATCGAACCAACTGATTCAAATAGTAAAAATGGAAATCGATCAGTAGTCGAGTTCAATATAAAAAACCGATCAAATCCAAAAATAACCTCTTAAAACTGAAACCGAATCAAACTTATTCAACTAAAAATTATGTCTTTCTATGAAAAAATTAATTTTTTTTAAAACATACTTTATTTTACTCAAAATTTAAATTTTAAAAAATAGTTTTTATTAATTTATTATATTATATATTTTTTAAGTATTATTTACATATTTAGAAAAAAAAAAAATCTTATTAGATCGGACCGGTCAAACTAAGAATCGGCCGATTGACGGATTTGATCTTTGGTATAGCTTTAAATATATTGTTAAATACTTAAAAAATGAGTCTTTCTTTTGTTTGAGCTCCACCAGATTCTCTTTTGTACCTTATGAACTCTAGTTTTTCCTTCTTAATACATTATTCTTTAGCTAAAAAAAAAAAAGGTAATTACCGGGAATATTCCTTTTTTTTTTATTTTTTTGTAATAAAAGTATATGAGCAGCTAATTAATAGCAAGAGTATTAGAGTAACATGATGCTTTAACTTTACATGTATCAGTTGAAAAGCAATAACTTCTATACACTATGAAAGTGACAGTACTCACTACTCGCCATGTCAATATGGAAAGAGCAAAAATGAGGATTCTACAAAAACTTTTCTATTACAAAAGTTAATTTTATCTAATTTCTCATGGCACCATATCAATTGATCTGTTGTCAATTTGGACATGTTCAGCACTCTTGAAATCAACTTCAACTCCACTTGAGCTACCATCAATGTATGAATATAATGCACTTGATGTTCTTGTTGTCTTTTCAACCTCTTAACAATGCAATTTCCACTTCTTAATGTGTCTTCAAGCTTTTTCTCCTTCTGCATTACATCAAATATTTATCATTATTATTATCATTGGTGTTATCATCTCAAATCATGGTTAAAACAAAATTCAAAGACTAGAGAACTTACTTTCTGAAAATCGCTTCGGATATCTGTTAACAGCTCTAAATCTACAAGGGCTTGAAGATTAACACGAGTATGGTGATGACCTTGTAAGATGAAATTGGTTTCATCTTTATCGGCACGAAGGAATTCCCAGAAGACCCTCATTGATTGCTCAATGATTTCTATTAGCATTTGGCTTGTAACTGTATCTTCTTCATCCCCATTTTTTCCCTTTTCCTTTAGATTATCATCTGCAATGCAATTATATTAAGTTAAACATAATGGTATAAGTAGGTTGATTTATTATTAGTGTTCAATCTTTACCTTTAACTAGAGGAACTTGAAGAAGACTGGGCAGGACGCATCGGTTCTTGACGTAATTCTGAATCCTATTAGGGCCTTGAAATTGCTCATTCTCTAGAAATCTTTGTATCAGGACTTGAAACAATTGAAACTCACCAGCTACTTGATTATATTGAGGGGCTACTTGATAATCATCTTTTTGCATTTCTTGTACTTTCCTGTATTGCCAATGCATAATTTCCCAAGAAAGGCAAAGCTGCCCAACATATATGGTCTCAAAATCCCTATGCATATCTGCTATTACCTTCTTCATTGGATCGGTTACAGCAGTCTCTTTACACAATCGTAAGTTTTGAGAAAGAATACACATAACTGTTGGAAATGAAGATTTTTGAGTTGTCCGCAACTGTACGGTCTCTTTAATCTGAAGTAAGCCTAAAGATGGAACATAAAGGCCATAAGTATGCTCATAAACTCAAAAAGTTAAACTTTTATTACATATCTTTTAAAAGCTGCTTCATGCAAAAGAAAAATAAAAGAAATTTATTAAGCTTTAGGGGGCAAGCAATAAAAGAATAGAATATCGACTTTCAATTGATTATAGCATCTAGAATTTCATGAGTGGACAAGAAATTGGTAACTTTGCCTATGTAGGGATATTACTAGTGGAAAAATGATGGAAATAAAAAGGATAAAGACACACCACTCAACATTATTGTCATAAAAAGGAAAAAAAATATGCAAAATGATCGGTTAGGTTAACTAAATAAAGTATTTGTTATTCTAGTGCATATGTTATGATATCTTGACAAAAATATAACAGAAATAAAGGTCAATCCAACATTGAATCATCCAAATACTAGGAGATTGAAAGACAATATTTATTACAAGGAGTAAGGTTAACTTACCAAATGCATGCATGGTCTGGAAATTCAAGATGTCTAACTTTCGCATTTTTTCCAAATAACTCACATAAACCTTTTGAATTCCTTCAAGGAGATCTTTGTGCTCAAATTTTTGGTGATCAATCTCCATTGGCTTTAGCTCTTGCACTGTCTTCGGAGTCTCCAATTCTTCAGATTCCGATTCTTCGGGAATAGTTGGAAGTCCCCCAGTTCTTGCCAGTTTAAGTTCCAATGTTAGCTGCTCTATTATGTCCTGATGCTCAAACATGTAATCTGTATCATTATGGACATGAGAATTTGAGGACTTTTGCTCATGGAAGCTAGATTCTTCTTTAGATTTTGGCTTTGCCTTTTCATGGATTGATTCTGGCTCTACCTTGCTTAATTCCTCTGTAGACAATATTACCTCATCCAACAAAACTGTTGTTTGTTTCTTTGGTTGTAATTCTATATATTCATCATCAGAATCACTAGCTTGATCCCTCATTAAAACAGCTTCCGGTTCTTTATCACGTTCTGCCTTCTCATCCGCAAACTCACAACTTTCAACTCCTGTAAGGGAAACTGGTTCTGCTACTTTAATCTGTACTTTCTTTTCCTCATCAATAAACATGAGACTTTCAGGTTCAAACACTTGGCCATTAATTCTATTCGATGAAAGTTCATTGATGGTTGTATTAATTTCTTCTTTGGAACAGATGGATTCTTCTTTTCCATCACATTTGAAAAGGTGACAATTCGAAAGCAAATCATGTTCATCCTTGATGCTATTATCTAAACCAGATATCATCTTTATTCGATCAAAACTCTTCTCCTGCACATATGTTTCAAATTCTAGCTTATTTAAATCCTCTCCATTAACCAAACTTTCAATACGCTCCTCTGTTTTCTCTGCACCCAATTCATGACTTCTAAAATCTTCTTCCACAGTGATCACTCCATCATCAAGAATTAGATCTTCCTCATTACCTGTTTCCTCTATCAATTTTTCTTGTTCTTTTATATCTTCTAAAACATCATCAATAATAAAACTATTAACAAAGGCTCGTTCTTTGTCTGATTTCACCTCTGTCTCTACTTCTAATGCAACACCCTGAAAGTCCTCATCAGTGCAGCCTCCAGTATCAAAAAATGGAGTATTGCCAATTATATCATCATTTGAATCCACAAACAGTTTATGGACGATAAACTTCACAGTTCTTGGTTGCTCCACAAATCCACATATGCATTTTCCAAATAAGAACTCATACCTATTGGTGCTTGCCGACAAGGACGTCTCCATAACCAAAAAATTCTCTCCTCCTCCGCCATTGCTCGAACCAATTTGATGATCATCTGGTTTATGAGAAAGCTCACTGGAATTTGTTTCATACTTTTCAAGATTTGAATAAAATCTGTGAGAAAATGAAACACTTGTTAACCTTAAGCAATTAGAAGCCTTGATATAAAATTAAAAGAACAACCGGATAAAAAAAAATCAAAAGAACAATAATATTTCTGTCAAAATATTTAAATTAGTGAAAATGAGAGTTGAATTGAGATAGTAAAACCTAAGAAGGAGGAGATGGGATAATTTTTGAGTATTTTAAAATTATTCAATAAATGGGTCCAGTTCAATTTGGATATCATAAAAAATGTGTAAGACAGATCTAAACAAATTTAATTGAATTATATATTTTAATATAATTAAATTGTTAATAATTATTTTAAAAGTTAGGATTTTGATTCTAAAATTTAATACATTTGTTAATGTTTACATAAATGTATATTGTAATATAAAATATATATTATTTTCTATATATATTTAATTACTATGTATTTCAAAAATATTTTTATACATATTATAAAATAAAATATATAGTTATATTTAATTTATTAATAAAATTATTTATGAATCAATTCATGAATTTAATATCAAATTGATTCACAAATTTATTGAGTGGAATATTAATAAATTTGAGACTAACTAGTTAATTAATAAGTTAAACTTAAACTTAATTTTAGATCATTTAACAAATGAGTCAAACTCATAACGATTTTTATCAAGTTGAACTTTAAGTAATTTATAAAACATGCTTAGTTCATTTACACAGCTTAGCCTAAATTTGTCCCTAAATATGAATGCTATCAAAATAATACAATTAGGAAATTAATCTTAATATTTTTCTCGAAAAAAAAATCACTATTTGCAACTCACTTTTAAATTTCTCTAATTTTGGAATTTAAACCATTGTAAATCATATAATAGTTTCTTGCAACAAATTAGGCATAGATTGTTCAACGTATGCATAGATTCTTGCAAATTATATAATAGATCCGTGTTCGTATTGTTTTATGCACTCAGACCAATATACATTAATTTTGAATTATATATACACTAAAATGTATGTAGATTGGTCATTGCCTAGGTAGCACGAAACACAAGAAATGCAAAAACAAACATAAAGAAACAGTATTTTTTAAAAAAATATAGAAAACAAAACATGGATAAAATATATAAATAAAAATATAGGAACATATTTATAAATATGTTTTCAAATATTGAAACAATTAATTATGATATCATACAAAAAAATATTAAAGATAATTATTTAAATCAATATTAACCATAAAAAATAAATGAGATGATAATAATTAATTAAATATTTAAAAATAAAATATTAATTATATTAAAATTAATAGTAAAAAAGAAACATATTTTTAATATGAAAACGCATTTTTAATTTTTTAAAATTACAAAAAATTGCTTGAAACATTTTGAGAACCAAACATTCATTTAAATAGTTTTCGTGCATTGCAGGTCTATAATACAAGATAAATCTGGGTCTATAATATTCTAATTGTATTAGTGTTAGGGCTGAAATTTTCGCGATATTTATTCGGTATACCGCAAAACCGAACCGATAAACCGAACCGAAACCGAAACCGGTCCAACCATAAAATTTTCGGTATTAAGGTTTGAGTTTTTTCGGTTTCGGTATTTAGGTTCGGTTTGGCGGTATACCGTCGGTATACCGCCATCAAAACGGCGTCGTTTTGATGGATTGAAA
>CATIWR010232367.1:0-18514 GCA_949677035.1 Omphalea diandra | reverse complement strand
CTGGTTAGTTGAAGGGAATGAAGGATACTTGGAAACCAATCCATCAACTTCTCCAGAACATATGTTTATTGCTCCAGATGGTAAGCCTGCTTCTGTGAGCTATTCATCAACCATGGACATGGCAATAATAAAAGAAGTTTTTGCATCAATCATCTCAGCTTCTGAGGTAAAGCTCTCAATATTTACTATCCATAATTAATCAGGTTTTTATATTGCATATTTATCTACTATTTAACCTTGATAGCAATTACTTGAGAACAGATTTTGGGCAGAGACAATGATGTTCTCATTCAAAAAGTGCGCATGGCTCAACCAAGGCTCTACCCAACAAAAATTGCTCAAGATGGTTCTGTGATGGAATGGGTAAGTGAGTAGCATATCTACTAGATTTTTCATTCTTCATGGTAATGGTTTATGATTTAATCCATAAAGTTGTTTTTTGATTTAGTTTAAGCTGCAGAATTTGGCTTGTGATTTTCTGTGTGGTGGGACAGGCACAGGATTTTAAGGACCCCGAGGTGCATCATCGGCATCTCTCACCTTTGTTTGGTCTGTTTCCTGGGCATACAATAACCATTGAGAGAAATCCCGACCTTTGTAAAGCTGCAGAGAATACCCTCCACAAACGAGGTTTGTCTACGTTTAATGACTTAAATGATGGTTTTGGTCCTCAATATCCATTCATTTAAGAGCATTTAATCTTCAAACTGAGTCAAATAGTTTTGTTCTGTTGTGCATCTCTCTCCATTCTTGTGTGTGCCTGCTCATCCACACATTTCATGTTGTGTGATGACTATTGACATCAAAATGATATTTTATACAGAGAAAACTAGGTTCTTAAAAACAATTTTATATTTGAGATATGTATCATGCTTTATGCACAGAAAATAATGATGCAAATGTAATCTCATTTTCCTCAACAATTTTATATTTCTAGTATTTTAAGAATTTTTCATTTTATACTAATATCTTTATCTCTGGCGATATATGATGATATTCGTATTCTTGAAAAAATAAACTTGATAGGTGTATCCATGTTGAAATTTAAGACCTCATATAGCAGATTGCAGTAGAGTTTTTCTGCTATAGATTCTATTAAACTTTTACTTATTATTTACTTTAAGAATTATTAGTGGATATTAACTGAGAAGTAACTCTGACGATGAATTCATCTTTCTGTTAATTTAGCTAAATGTCTAGTTTTTATCTAAGAAATATGAGACCTTGAGTTTTATGTATCCTTTTTATAACTTCAATGGAAATAATATTAGTGTTCTAGCATCTCAATACTGTTGCTTTTTATATTTCATGAATGAAACAGGTGATGATGGCCCAGGATGGTCAACAACATGGAAAATTGCTTTATGGGCACGTCTATACAAAAGTGAGAATGCTTATAAAATGGTTAAGCATTTGATCAAGTTGGTGGATCCAGATCATGAGGTAGCTTTTGAAGGTGGACTATACAGCAACCTATTTGCAGCACACCCTCCTTTTCAGATTGATGCCAACTTTGGGTAAGCTGCATTTCTTGTATTGTCTATAAAAATGTGTGGAACTTAGATTAAGCTTCACAATCAATTCCGTTCCGCTCTTGTAAAGCCAGATCCCAAGTATATTTTGGTAATTTTGTGAATGACTTGAGAAATCAAATGCTTCACTTTTGATAGCTTAGAGATATGAACATCTTATATTACCACCAAAATAATTCTTCTTGTCATAAATTCAAAATGTCATTCAAAGATTCAACTTTAACATTTTTCAGATAATACAGACATGATGTTATTTCTGCAACTTTTGTTTTCAGGTTTACAGCAGCAGTTGCAGAAATGCTTGTCCAGAGTACCTTGAAGGATTTGTACTTGCTTCCTGCTCTTCCTCAGGATAAATGGGCAAATGGATGTGTAAAAGGATTAAAGGCGCGTGGGGGGTTGACTGTCAACATATCCTGGAAAGAAGGAGATCTCCATGAAGTTGATCTATGGGCTAAGCATGGAACTTCTGTCCAAAAACTACATTACAGAAGAATTGCAGTGACAACTAGCATATCACCTGGAATCATATATACATTTAATACACAGTTAAAATGTGTAAAAACATGCTCTTGAGTGCAAAGTATACATTTTCTTCTGAACTATGTTAATATGTCATTACCTTGTAAGAGCCAATATTGCTATTTGCTTGCCATTCTCACATTTATGTAGACTTTCCAACAAGCACATATGTTCCGGTAAGAGTAAGAATCCTCCTTTAGTCCATATGAATTTTTGTTTTCTAAATCCTCCTTTACCCCATATGAATTTTTGTTTTCTAAGCCATCTTCCTATACAACATTTATCTATTTTTGGATGTTTGTGCTCAGGGGCGTAGTCGAATCGAGTCGAACTCTATTAGACTCGACCTTGAGCTCGACTTAAAAACTCAAACTCGATTGACTTTCAATTTTTAAGCTTGAGCTGGAGCTCAACTCGATATATATATATATATATATATATAGAACTAAACTCAATTAAACATTGATTGATTAAGCTCGATTGGTAATATTGTAAATCTGTCTAAGTTTGATTAGATTCGCGAGTCTCTCGAGTCGAATATTTTGATACTCGAATTTGGCTCGCTCGATTGTTTCAATAACTCGAGCTAGAGCTCGGTTCGATTAATGTTGAGTCAGTTTTGAGTACTTCTCAAGTCAATCTCAAGTAGTTTGCGAGTTATCTCAGTTCATTTACACTCATACTTATGTTATTCTTATGGCATCCTTTAGGTTGTGTTTGGTTGCACATAATGGATTGGACTAGAGTGAACTCAGCATTCTTATCTCGTATTTAATTGTTTCAAGGGGTTGCTTGGTTTGTATAAGAATTACTCTAAAATTGAAATTGAAGTGATTTTGATATATATATATTGGTGATTTTTTTTAATTGCTAAATTCTTAATTTTTGTCACTAAATGTATATATCAATGGAATACTGATAAAAAAAAATGTGGCTGAATTCTTTGTCGTTAAGAATTTAATGATGAATTTTTCATCTTTATTTTGTCAAATGTCGCTAATTTTAACGTTGAAAAATTCTCTCGTTATATGTATTTTTAAAATAAAAATTAATTTTCCATCTTTAAATTAAATTTAAAATAAAAAAATGAAGTTTTACATTGTTAATTTACCACCAAATTTTAATTTTTTTATAAAAATTAAATATTTTTCATTAATTCATTTAATTGACAAACAAAATTAATAAATTTATCATATTAATAAATTGATGATTATCATACTAATTAAATGTATAAAATTATTAACATATCACCAAGTTATTTAAACATAAATATTAATATGTTACCAATTTATTTAAACCCTAAATACAAAAATGACATTAAAAATAAATAAATCACAAAAATTTTAAAATTATAAAATAAAAAATATTCAAATTAATCTTAAACACTAAGCAAGATTAAGTTTAGTTACACATTAACAAAATCAAATAAATGAATTATAAAATTGTATGAAATGCTATAAAATACAATAAAATTAGCATAATAAACTTGAATTAATTAACTAAATTTTTTAATTAAAATTTTATCAACAATGGCAAAGAAACAGGAGAAGGTGAGTCGCAATAGTGAAGGAGGCAAAAATATGGCGGAGGAAAAGGTGACAATAGCGTGGAAGAGAAGTTAATGATGGTGGTGGTGGCGATTACTGATTAAGGAGGAAGAAAAGAGGAAAGAAAAGGAAAAAGAAAGAGAATGAAGAAAAGAGGGAAAACAAACAAGGAAAGGAGAAAGAAGGGAAAAAAAATAACGAGCAAGAAAAATGCACTATATTGAAATGTCCCCATTCCCTCTTTTTCCATAGAAAATAAGATTTTCATTCCATAAAAATCAAGTCAAACAAATATTATTTGATCAATCTAATAAATATTTATATATAATATGTATAATATTAAAATTGAATATATATTAAAATATTATATATTAAAATAAATGTTAAAAATGTGATAAAATAAAAATTCTAAATAATGATAATATACTAGCAAAAAAAATAAAAATTTATGAAAATCTTTAATTAAAAATAAAAATAATATAATAATTCATTCTCAATTATAATATATTATATTTTTATGTATAGTATTATTATCTCTAAGGAGCCCAGAGGTGATGAATTGAGCATTAATACATTTTGTGGAAGTTAAAAGCTCTAATTAAACACACAAAATGATCAACATATGACATTCATAGAGGTTTGGTTCTACCCACCTACATCATCTCTTTTAAGCAACTCACTTGAAAGTTCTACTATGCAAGTAGGTTACATGTGCTATTTAAACTGTTAGAAGCTTAGTTCACTAAACTCAATAGCTTACTTTTGCATGCAAGTCAAAACTTTTCCTAGGTTAGTTTGCAAGCACTAACTAAAGACTAACAAATATAATGATGATCTCAACTTATGAATTTTATAATCTCACATAAGATTACAACTAAGTACTCAAAGAAGAACACATAAGTACTCAAAGAAGAATATACATTCTTATTAAACACAAGCGAACCCTTACAAGAATAACACAATCTTAAGAAAAATAGCTTGATTTATACAAATAAAGAGTTTATAAATACTTTAGAATGGTTACATGACCTTTAAAATGCCTATAGAGCTTATAGCCCTTTCAAAACTAACAAGACAACACAAAGGGAAAACATCATAAATGCGATGTGAATATCAATAACCCAACATGCATATATAACTAAAATATTGAATCAAGAGGTCATACCAACATCACAAACAATAAAGCTATCATATAATACATATCAACAACATATCAATGCATATATGTATAACATCTTGGCAACCATACATATATCACATAATATGTAAGATTTCATAAGCATTCCAAGAAATCTAAATCATAATCATTAAAGATTATTAAGTTAGAAACCCTACACACACACACACACATACATCTAAAATATGTGAAACAACAAGGCAAAAGAAGCAAAATGGGTTATTTGATAACTAAGTATGATCTTAAAGCATGCCCCATATGGGTTGTATAGGTATAACAATGCCCATATAGGTATAAAATTCTACAAAAAAAAAAAACACATGTAAAATTCATTTAAAATGTTTGCAAAGTAAGAATAAGGTTCCAAAATGTATAAATAATGTGCAAAAACTCAAATGTACATAGAAACAAGATTAGATGGGTTTTTACTTAGATTTTCAAAGTACAATTTTTTGCTTTATTATTTTCTTTGAATTTGATCCTCTTAAGGTTTAAATCACCTTTGTTCTTGCTTTCTCTCTATCCTAGAATGGTCTTTGATGTTCAAATAAGCTCTAAGGGCTCTAAACTCCAAGGCCATTTTTTTTTCTTTAATGCTCTTCTTTTTGTTCATGTGCTCTTTTGATGACCTTTTTGTGACATGTTATTGGGAGAGTGAAGAAAGTGTAGAGATTATTTTCAAGGTTAGAGGAAGGAGATTTGGATGGGTTTTCCTTTATTTTCTCTCTTCCTCTTTTCTCTTATTTTCTCTTTTGGATTTGTATGGCTTCCAAGGTTTTCATAGCGTTTTTTTGAAAGAGAAAAAGAAGATGATGAAAATTGAAAAAAAAAAAAAAAAAAGTCTCCTCTTAAGAATTCATCGACTAAGGCTTCTTAAAAATGTTTTATCCACTTCCTAATAAAAATCCCTTAAAGGGGAAATTTATGCCTAAAAGGCCATATGGGATCAAGTTATGCCTGTATGGACACAAGTTATACTCCTATAGGTATAGCTTTCTAGGTACATCAGATTATGTCCAATATGTTCTTCCAAGGCCTGCCATCATATTGATCGACCTCCATAAGGTTTCTAGCCTTCTCAAGCACCTCAAAAACATCCTTATAAACCTAAAATAAAGGCAAGGATCCATATCAATGAATCAACATCAAAGGAATAAAAGTAAGTTTTTAAAAACTCATCATTAGGTATTGACCACATAGATGTAAAAATTAGTGTCTATAGTTTATCCTTGGAGGAATTTGTGAAAATGAACTTTTAGATTAAAATTTGAAAAACTATGCAATATGAGTGAACAAATCATAAACACATCAATTTCACATCTAAGCATAACCACAAGTTAAGGATTGAACATCTGATCAGTTCAATTCGAACCGAATTTAATAAGATAAAACTGAATAAATTGAAATATTCTTGAAAACTAATTGAACCAAATCAAAATATTTATAAAATTGAATCAAACTAAACTGAAAAATTTAGTTTGATTTGGTTTTGTAATTCGATTTTGCAAACATTAAGCATACTAAAATACTAAAGAAGAAACACAATACAACACAATTAACTAAAAAATCTATGCAACTAAATAAGAATTATAAAATTACATGAAAAAAATTAACAAATGATCCTCTAATACAACAATTAATAATATAATTATAAAATTAATGTTGAAAATAAAATAAATTCATCCTAAATTATTAATAATAGAAATCTAACTAAATTAATAAAAATATTAATCTAAAATTAAATTTACATAAAAATTAATCTTAAAATTATTCTAAATTTCTAACTAAATAAACTAAAATACATCAACCACAATAGAATAATAAAAATTTAAGGAAATTTTATATTTTGAAAAAAAAAAAAAGAAAATCAATCACTCACATTAGTTGTTGTTCAAGATAAATTAAGAGTTGATGATTGTAATCAATGAGATCAATGGTATCATCCATGATCATTCTTGCAAGAAGGAGGTGAGTGTCTGTGATATTGCCTCAAGCTACGGTGATGAGTAGGAGAGAAAAAAAAAAAGAAAAAGAAATAACTCATGTTAATGAAAATAGAAGATTAGATGTGTTTTCATAAAAAAAAATTAAAGAAAGAATGAGAAGAAGAATAAGAAGAGGAAGAACAAGAAGAAGAAGAAGAAGAAGAAAGAATTAAGAATGGTTGCACATTTTTAGAAAACTTAAAACAGATGTAGGGCTTTTTTGCTATAGAATGAAAGACAAATGGTTTTAAGGACATTATAAAATTACAAAAAAAAATCTTAATTATTTTATTTTGATTTGGCTTATTCAATTTGTGTTTATACAAATCAAACCGAATACCAAAAACTAAAATTTTAAATATTAATACTCAAATCAAAACTGAATTGATTGATTTGATTCAATTTTTCAATTTTAATTGTCTAAATTGTCTTCCTTTTGTGCAAAATTTATTGACTTTTTAGAAGGGATGATCATGAAAAAGCCATAAAGATTTTTTGTAATCGAAAGATGGTCATGCAGAAGGTAAAATTCCTAGATCTAGTGGGTTGATTTTGTAGAAACTATTAAACATTCTAGATCAAGTGATCTTGCAAAAGCCACTAAACTTCTTTGACCAAGTGATCTTATAAAAGCTACTGAATTTCTTAGATTGGATGTTTTTTAGACGTCACTAAACTTCCTAGATTAGGTGATCTTATATAAGTTACTCAACTTCCTAGATTGTATGATATTGCAAATGTTACTAAACATCTTGGATCAAATAATCTTGGAATACGGTTCAATTTCCTCTGTTAACTTTTCAAGAGGAGCCAATTTAGCCACTTTGTAACTTTTGGGTTCAATTTTCCCCTGTAACTTAACAATTTGGATCAACTTACCCTATTTTGAGAGAGTGTATTGCACTTGCTTATTTAATTGATAAAAATAAGTTAGAAAATTATATAATTAACATTAATATAATATTTCTATAATTTTCTATTAAAAATAATTACAATAATTTTTTTTTATGTTATCAAAAAATAAAATTTACACTCTTTCACAATCATTGCCATCACTCTCACTGCCAGAGCCATTTTGCCATTATCACCCAATGCAAGCACTGTAAACTACTGTAACCACTGGAAATAGCAACAAAAAAAACAGCAGCAATAACACTTGAACTAACAATAGCAACAGTCAAGATAGTATTGCATCATCACCGTTCTGACCACCACGCTGTGCCTTATCACCACGACCACCACATCAACAACAACAGTAGCAAGATCAGTAGAAAAATCAACCATAACAATGATAGGATAGTCACTTTCAAACTTGGATCAACAAATCAAGACTGTAACCTCAATTCCCACCACCACCATCTGAAATCACCTTACCCTCTATCCACCAAGCCGTCGGTGCTACCCTCAGCCCTTTACCAGTGCTATCGGTGCTAACAGATCTGGCACCATTGATTGTAATGAGATTTGCAGATGGTGCATGGGAGAGAGAACGCAAAATCACAACAAACAAAAACCTCAAAAAAACAAAAACAATCGTGCCCAGGAGAATCGGGTCAGAACAGAACGACGGTCATGCCTTTCGGATCGGGAAGTCGAAGGAGATCTTACTTTCGGTCTAAGGCGGTCTTCATGTCTTCTGTTTCACCTGCTGCCGAGAAGGAGATCTTGCTCAAAATACAAAAGCAATCGTCCCTCATTTTTTACCTACTTCTGTTTTAAGGTTTTACTTAAACCTTCATAAGTAAACTTTTCAAGTGGTACTTACGCCTAAAGAAGAAAAAATTTTTAAACACTATCTTAAGCCTTTCTAAGATGAACTTATAGGCACTATCTTAAACCTTTCATAATATATATAAAAGAAGTCTTGCTACCTAACCTAGCAATGATCATCGCTTGAAAAAATACAAATTACATAAAGAGAATCACTCAACTAAGTTACTTTCAATCTATTCGATACAAAATTAATTCTCAAATGATTGATTGAGTTTGAAGAAGAAGAAGAAAACGATAATGATGATGATGATGAAAAAGGAGAAGAATAAGAAAATGATCATTATTCTTTAACTTTGTCAATCATTCCTTCTAACCTTCTTTATATTAGAGGAGTTGCTCTTATATAATGCTTATTCATAAAACTAGCCAATACTCACAAAGCTGCCAAATTCAATATTGTAAAAAAAATTAGCCATTTGCTTGTGAATGGCGTATTCACTTTATATGAATGAGTTCATTTCAAGGCAAATTTTACCTATTTCAACTGGCTTTCAAGCTGAATGAGTGTGTTCACTTATTGCACGTGGCCATTCCATAATGTGTGCTAGCTTGTTTCAAAGTATTAATCGATGCATTGGGTTGTTCTAATTTTAAGCTGGCCTCTTCCAAGGTTAAACTTCTAATTCCTTGACTTTTTAAAATCTTGCTTTTAGAATGGGGTTGTTCTATTTGGCCATTCTAATAGCTTTAGCTTATTCAAACATTTTGCATTTAAAAGGTACATTTTCTCCATATTGAACAAGGCAATACACTTAGGCCATTCTAAGCCATTCTTACTTTATGTGTGTAAGTTTCATAATTTAGGCATAATAAATGAGGCTATTATAATAGACAGTTCCAAAGCTTTTAGTCCATTCTAATTTTCTATAAGAAAGACTTGAGTTTTGTTTATTGAGAATAAGGTCATGCATCCAATATGTTTTAAGGATTTTAGACCGTTCAAACTTTGAATGATGTCATACAATCTAGTCATATGGATATGTAGAGCTATTTCAACTAGTAGATCAATCGTAGTTAATCCATTCCAAACTTGTGAATGAAAATACTAAGTTTTGTTCATGGTGAATATACCTAGTCCATTTCAAAACAAGGTCATTCCACTTTCTCATCGTGATTTAATCTAGGTTACACATGCTATTCTAATAGGATGCACATGGGCTAGCAAATAGTTTAAGCTTTCTACCTAATTAATTAAGTTATTTTTCATAGTGAACTGGTCCAATAGTGCTTAAGGTTGCTCCACTTGGCAAGTTAGCTTTTAGACTTGTAGTTGGTCATTCTTCTTTCATTACTTTCCTTCATTAATTTTGTTCATATTATAATCATCAATTAGAAGTTTTATCCTTTGGAACTTTTGAAGAAACCATTAAGGAGCCTAAGATCATACATACATACATGCATGCATGCATGCATACATACATACATACATACATCATACATACATTCATACATACATCATATATATATATATATATATATATATATATATATATATATATATATATATATTTCAATAACTAGTTGAACCATGAAATTTTGATGAATTACATAAATAAAACAACACCTTTTAAAATTTTCAAAACCAAAGAGTAATCATACTATATATATCAAATCTCTCACTAAATTGTATACTTTCAAATATTCATATTTTTCTTATTCAATACATAATAATTAAATCCATAGTCATAAAATTAAGAAACTATAAATAACATAATCTAATAAGCACTCATCTATGTAATCTATTGATCCCTCACAGCAATAGGCACATAAGCATCTCACCTTGCAGCCCAAAGCATAAATCCTAGTCATACACATGTAGACTAACACCCTTAAATGGCAATCACCTAGCATACATTGCAAAGTCATGTGTAGTAAGTGTTGTTCTCTTTATTTCTCTCTCTTTGTTTCTCTCTCTCTATGTATGTGTGTGTGTGTGTGTGTCTATATATATATATATATATATATATAACTTGACATTTAAGATGATTGCATAAACAACACAACTAAGTGTACCCCACATGTTCATGTATATGTATATGTTATTTGAGTTCATAGATGATTAAGGAGGTGATCAAGCGGAGGTAAATGATAGTCCTAATGCTTTTACGGCGATTTTCCTATTTATGCTATAGAACTAACATTTTAGCTTTCGTTTACAAATGTAGCTCTTTGATTATGGCATATTCTTACATGATCTTTATGTATAAATGAATCCCCTCTATGCTTTTAATGTACCTATTTAGATGGTTAGATGCACTAGATGCAAATTTAGGGTCATTAAAATAGTAATTTTGTTAATAAGAACAAAAGGGTAAAATGAATCCAAAATTCACCCAAAGGTAGAATCCCTATATTTGGGCAATCTAAGATGTCTAACACCTTTTTCGAGTCATACCTAACTCCTAGACTCAAATATTTGATGAGGTAAAAATGGATTAGGCTTTTTAAAAGACCAATTTGGATCATAACCTTCTTTCACCAAAATTTTATCTTGATAAAAGTCGAGTGGTGGCACTATTTAAGCTTAAGGATATTACCAATATATTACCCATACATATCGCTCCCTTGATGACCTCCATGACATCTCAAGGGCTCTAAACATGAAGAAGCCCATCCTTAAGATTCCACGATGATCCTTAGACGTGCCATATTTGAGCGGTTACTTTAAAGTATAATCCCAAGCCTCTCGATCCACAGTTACCTGATAAAAAGTTGAAAATCCAAGTAAAATTTCACTCATTCAAGTGCAAACTCTAAATTTTGCAATGGTCACATTCAACCATAAATTTGAAGATTCAAAACAAATTTTAAAGTAATTACAGTTTATAGAATATTAGCAAGGTAAGACCTCTCATACATTAATCCCAATATTACCTATATTTCTAAATTTCTTCATATAATAATATTTTATATTTATTTTTTAGCGTTGTTGTTGTTATTGTTATTATAATATATACATACATACATATATATGTGTGTGTGCATACATACATATGTGTGTGTTTACACACACACACACACACATATATATATAGTCCAAAATAATGGGTTAGTGGTCTCTGCACCAAAAATGAAACTTTTTGAAACAAAAATAAGATTTTTGGGACACAATTTTTCAAGGTACTATAAAACCTATTGATAGGACTATAGATTATGCAAACAAATTTTTTGATATTATTAAAGAAAATAATCAATTATAGAGATTTTTGGGATATCTCAATTATGTGTCAGATTTTTATAAGGATCTACGCCTACTTTGTAAGCACCTTTTTCTATGTATTAAGAAAAATGTTCCAGTATGGACTAACAAGCATACTCAAGTTGTTAAGACAATAAAACAATATGTTAAGAAACTTCCCTATTTAGTCATTCCTCACCCTAGTGCCTCACTTGTTGAAATGGATGCCTCGAATATTGGTTATAGAGGAATCCTCAACTAAAAACCTCTTAGGCAAAATACTGAGTCATTAGTAAGATACTATTCTATTCCTTGGAATAGTATCTAGAGGAAGTATTCTACTATTAAAAAAGATTTTTATCAATTATTTTATGCATCACTAAGTTTGAAGATGATTTAGTTAATAAAAGCTTTTTATTAAGAATTGATTGTTTTGCCGCTAAACATGTTTTAGAAAAAATGTTAAAAATTTTATTTCAAAACAAGTTTTTACTAGATGGCAAGCTATTTTAACTCATTTCAATTTTAATGTAGAATATATAAAAGGTGTTTCAAATTCTTTACTAGAGTTTTTAACTAGAGAATTTTTGCAGGCCAAAGCCGAATCAAAAATAGATTTACTCTCCATGTAGAAGACTTTGAGATGACTACACCTAATAATAAAGTTTCTACTTTAGAACTTTTGCCACCTTTTTCAGCTATTCCTCCTCCTATCAGACCTTCTTCTTCCTCTAATAACCCGTCTTCCAATAAATCCAAAAAATCCAAATCCCCCCAACTTTTTTCTCAAGTACTTACGAAAGACACGTACTCCTATTTTCAAAAAACCCAATGCTAAAAATTTGTTTTATAGAACCTGAACTTATAGGACCATCGTTTCCTGATACTATTCAAAATGTTTTCCTAGATGGTTACTATTTTTTCCTAACTATACCTAAGAAAAATATAATCTTCTACATATTTATTCTAGCATATTCTAAATATGTTGAAATAAAGCATATTATGGATTATAAGGATCCCAAAGGATTTCTTATGCAAAATGCAAAATTCTTAAGGTACTCTCTGCTACGGATTAGAATGGAGGAATTCATTCAGAAAAGAAATTTTCAAAAACCTTTTTTCCACCTAGCTACATCTACTTGGAGTATCAACAAGTATGGTTAAATGCTTTCTTGTTAAGTCCCTTCAACCATTCATGGTTCTGTTACTTTATGAAAGGAACAAATGTTACTTTTCCTTCTTGGTTCCAAGAATGGTGTTTCTTTTTTGGATGGACTCATCAGATCACTCCTCCTATTGTTTTGGAAGGATTAGCGTATTTTGAAGAAAAAATTAATAAATACACCCAAGATTCATTGTTCTCTTTTTCAACAATTTTTGATATTCCTTGGATTCTTACTTGGAATTTTAAAATCACAAAAGACTATCCTCTATAATGGCATTTGAAACATAAAATTCATATAGACAATGGAAAAATCTTCATTTTCAGACAGAATATCATTCATTATTCTTTGAACTTCTAAATGAGCTTTCCTTAAATCAAAAGGCATGACATTTCACTCAAAATGTCCAATAAGTACATTAAAACTTGTTTTATATCTATCAAATTCTTCAGTCTAAACTAGCCAGAATCAGGATTTCATATCAAATTTTGAAAAAATATTGCCAGTGTTTCAAGTATTTCAGAAAGGTCTGACGGATCTATCTAAGTTGAGTTTTCTCCTTCTTCTTCAAATATTTTAGAATTTTTAAATAGTAGAAGATCTACTTCTAGAATTCATACAAGCCCATCATCTACTAGTTTTTCTCCAATTGTTATTCAAAATTCCCCAAGCATTCCTTCTCAACTTCAACAAGTTGATTTTTCCAATAGTGTCCCAATAGCTCTTTTATAGAGAAGCAGACCAACGGTCTGATGAAGAAGTCAATTCTTTTGTACCTGAAAGGTTGTTTCCCTCTCATTCTCAAATTAAAGGATTTTCAATTATTAATATGATTTCAAAACTTTTCAATCGACAAAGATTTATTAAGAAAAGAACTTTCTCAAGATTATAATAAAGAAAAATGGAACTAGTTTGTTAATCACTTTGAAGAAACTCAAAGGAATATTTTAAGAGAAAGATGATGCCTCATGAAAGGTTATTATCTAGAGTCTTTTAATAGTAACTTTTTATATTCTTTCTTATCTAGAGCAGAAGCAAGAGTGCCCAGTAGTTTGCTTTTAGTTGATAGAAATTCCATATGCTTAATATTGTTGCGTGGAGCAACTATGTTCTAAGAATTGAACCAATTAACAACAACTTCTTTACTAGCATAATTACTCCACCATTTAATATTAGAATGCCTCTAGAGGATATGAATTTTATGTTTCAAATATCATTCTAGAGGACAGTCTTCTGTGATATTAAAATTCCAAGTGAGAATCTAGGGAAAACCAAAAATAGTTGAAAAAGATAACAATGGATCTTAGGTATATTTATTAATTTTTTCTTCAAAATACACCAATCCTTTCAAAATAATAGGAGGAACGATCTGAAGAGTCCATCCAAAAATGAACCACCATTCTTAAAACCAAAAAGGAAAAGTAACATTTGTTCCTTTGATAAAGTAAAAAAACCATGAATGGTTGAAGGGTCTTAACGATAAAGCATTGAAACATGTTTGTTGATACTCCAAGTAGATGTAGCTAGGTGGAAAAAAGGTCTTTGAAAATTTCTTTTCTAAATGAATTCCTCCATTTCAATCCTTAGCAGAGAGTACCTTAAGAATTTTGCATTTTGAATAAGAAATCCTTTGGGGATCCTTATCATTCATAATATGCTCTATTTTAACAGATTTAGAATATGCTATAATAAATTCATAGAAGATTCTATTTTCCTTAGGTACAGTTGGGAAAAAATAGTAACCATTTGAAAAAACATTTTGAACAGTTCGAGAAATGATGGTCCTATAAGTTCAGGTTTTATAAAAAAAAAAAATAACATTTGGGTTTTTTGAAAATAGGAGTAAGTGTCTTTTGTAAGTCCTTGAGAAAAAAGTTAGGGGAGATTTGGATTTATTACAAAAAGTGCTATTAGAGGAAGAAGAAGGTCTGATAGAAGGAGTAGTTGAAAAAGGTGGCAAAAGTTCTAAAGTAGAAACTTTCTTATTGGGTGTAGCCATCTCAAAGTCTTCAATAAGGAGAGCAAATCCATTTTGATTCGGCTTTGCCCTATAAAAATTTTTTAGTTAAAAAATCTGATAAAAAATTTGAAATACCTATTAAATATGCTATATTAAAATTGAACTTACTTAAAATAGCTTGCCATTTGGCAAAATTTTGTTTTGAAATAAAATTTTTAACATCTTTTTTTAAAACATGTTTAGTAGCAAAGCAATCAATTCTTAATAAAAAGCTTTTATTACCTAAATTATCTTCAAACTTAATGATGCATAAATTGATTGATAAAGTTCTCTTTTAATAGCATAATACTTCTTTTGGGTATCATTCTAAGAACCAGAATGGTATCTTACTAGTGACTCAGTATTTTGCCCAGGCAGTTTTTGTTTGAGGATTCCTCCATAACCAATACCCGAGGCATCCATTTCAACAACAAGTGAGGCACTAGAGTAAGGAATGGCTAAATAGGAAAGTTTTTTAACATGTTGTTTTATGGGCTTAATAACTTGAGTATGCTCTTTAGTCCATGCTAGACCATTTTCCTTAAGACGTTGAAAAATAGGCTTACAAGGTAGGCGTAGATTCTCATAGAAATCTGCCACATAATTGAGACATCCCAACAATCTTTGTAATTGATTCTTATCTTTGATAATATCAGGAAATTTGTCTACAAAATCTATAGTCCTATCAATAGGTTTTATAGTACCTTGAAAAATTGTGAGTCCTAAAAATCTAATTTTTATTTGAAAAAGTTTCATTTTTAGCGCAGATATCACTAACCCATTATTTTGGACTATACTCAAAATTTTTTTAAGATGATTAAAATGGTAATCAAGGCTATTTGAAAAAATTAATACATCATCAATATAGATAATTGAAAAATCTTCACATCCAAATAGGATATCATTCATTATTCTTTGAAATTTTGAAGGAGCATTCTTTAAACCAAAAGGCATGACATTCCACTCAAAATGTCCAAAAGGTATGTTAAAACCTATTTTATACCTATTAGATTCTTGAATCTGGACTTGTAGAATTCTGATTTCATATCAAATTTTGAAAAAATGTTAGCATTATAAAGTCTTTTTAACAAATCTCTCTTATTAGGTATTAGATACCTGATCTATTCTAAAACCTTATTAAGAGGTTTATAATTAATAACAAGTCTAGAAACTCCTTGTTCCTTTTCAACAACATTATTAATATAAAAAGCAGAACAACTTCAAGAAAATAAAGATTTTTTATCAAACCTTTTGCTAGTAAATCATTTATTGCCTTAAGAAAGTGAGCTTGAAGTTCTTCACTCATGTGAATGACTCTAGCTCAGGTAGGAATAAACTTTTCATTAAAATCTTTAACATAGGATAAAGTAACGATATAGTTTTTCCTATTCCAAAAAGTATTAGGAACAGTAGTGCAAATATTATTTTGAAAAGTTATTCGATCTCTTTAATTTTCTTTTGAACATGTGAGTTTTGATGAATATCTTCAATTCTTAAAATCTTTATTTCTTTAGATAAAAAATTTATTTGTTTCTTCTTTTAATTAATAAAATTAACATTAAGATAAATCAAGCATTCTTGTAAAAGATTTATTTCTTTAGCAGAAATAGGTTGAATAAATTTAAAACAAATTTCTTTTCCAAAAATATTTTCGTAATTCCTTTTTCACTGACTCCAAAAGGATAAATTAAAGTAGTAAATGGATTTTCTAAAATGACACCAATAGTAAGATTTTTAGCTAAAACAAACATAATTCTAAAACAAACTTCATCACAACAAATCTTAGCATTAGAAAGTTTGTAATTAACATTCAACTTTCCACCATTCACAATATAAAGTCTTTCAGTAGACTTCTCATAATATATGGTGGGATCAATCCTTCTTGGATACAATTCATATCAACTCCAGAATTGATCATAGTTGTAGTGGTTAGATGAAAATCATTATGAATGAGTAAATTAATCACAATAATCCATTTCTAGTAATTTATTTTTCAAATAATATTTTAAAAACGTCGTTGTTGGAACAACATCAACATTTCTTGAAATTGAAATTCCAGGAGATTTAGAGGAACTTTTTTTATTACTTGAAACCTAATTTTTAATAAGATTTGAAACTTGATACTTTAAAATTTCTTGCTTAATTAAACTATTCTCAGTTTTTAATTCTAAAATATCTTTCTTAATATTTTTAATCTCTTCTTACATTTCAATAATAGTAGGAGTAGAAACCTTTGTTTCAAATCTCTTAAAAATATCATTAAAATCATATCTTTCAAAATTATTAGCAGGTTTTTCAATAATAATTTCTTTTAATTTTAAAATATATTATTTTTGAACTTTTGGATTTTTTATTTTTTCAATAGCATCAAAAAGTAAAGTAGTATTTTTGGTAATAACATTAACAGATATTAAATTACAGACACATGGCCATTCATAATCACAATCTTTCTCTAGTTCAAAAGAGACTTCCTCACTAGAAGATTGGATTGCCAAAACCTCATTAAAATCTTCACTTTATGACTCAGAAGAACCAAAAAGCAATAAATTAATCATTTGCTCTTTTAGCTTGCCAGAAACATTAAGAGCATTAATTTTATCTTTCATAAAACACTAATTTTTAAAATGTCCTACTCCTCCACATTTAAAACAAACAGGAGCCACAGATTGCTTTTTAAAATAATGTTTTCTTTTAGACTCCTTAGGTTTTGAAGAAGATAGTTTAGAGGAATAGGACTTTGAAGACTTATAAAATTGATCATTAGAAACAAGTCTTTTTGATTTCTTAAAATTCTTCTTTTTTCGAAAAACTCTTCTTGTTTTTAGTAGAAGGAAGAGTTAATTTTTAATAACTTATTGAGTACAAAAACTTCCTAACTCCTTTTTATCATCATTCATCTCATACTTTAGTCTAGCACTTAATTTTAAATCAGTATAAATAGCAAGTCTTGCATTAAATTCTAATAAAGATATTTTACAAAAGATTCAGGAAAACTAAACTCTTTTCATATTTCATCATCTACTATTGTTCCTCTTCTAATTCAACAATTACCATCTAGGATTTTCTATTATTTCTAAAGAAGAAACTTCAGTTAGCAAAATTTTCCATCAAAGAAGTTTTCCAAAAACAAAAAATTTTTATAGAAAGCTTACTCCTTTTGATGTTCAATATGAAGATCAAGGCCTTATCTGAAGTCTCTTAAGACGAAGACCTGGATGATTTAGACAGTGCTAACTCGTCCCAGTCAGATACGACCCAAAGCAATGAATACGACTGCTTTGGAATCCAATTCATGTAAATTATCCTGTCGGCCATAAATTTATAAAGTATTCCTGCCAACTCAAGATTCCTGAAAATTTTTTAAAAGTACTGTCTTTTTCAATTATTACAACAATTGTCCACCACCTTAAGTGGTTTACAACTGTCTCTTATCCTCTCAGACATTTGTTATGTTTAATTATAGACTTGTGAAGGTTTGCAATCCATTTTCTATTGAAGTTAGTTATGTGTAAGCTTTGGGATAGAATTCAGTTTTGAAGAAAAAATCTATCTAATATCTGCTCTCACCTTATAATATCTCTCTCTTCAATATATATATTTTCTTTCAAACTCTGATATATATATATATATATATATAT